>RJWT010037079.1:0-13130 GCA_004365215.1 Cuniculus paca | reverse complement strand
GCGTGGTCCACCTTTGGGCCGTAACACTGACACCAGATCGGTGCACCTCTCATCGAGTGACAGTGACGTTAGTGCTGTGAGGGCCGCTTAGCAAGCCCAGGCTCTGAGTGTGGCGGTGACCCGCCCTGACCCCGGGGAGGTGGGCCGTGAGGACAGAAGTTAAGCAGAGGTGTTTAGTCGACCTTACAGCAGTGGACACTGTGTGTTAACTCTGATCGCCTTAAAGTATGGATTCGTGGCATTTCATTTTATTTTTTCAAGTATTTTTAGTTCTGAAACAACTTGAACATAAAATAAACCAAAACAAGACTGGTCCCTTGCGGAGTTTGGGGACACTGGAATCCCTCAGACTGTGGGGCGTGGCAGCCCGGTGTGAGCTGCCCTCGGCCCCTTCTGCCCACCCCACCGGTGGACGTCTGCACAGCCGTCACCTTGCTGTCCCAGTGATGTGGTGATGAATTTTCCTGAGTTCTTGGTTTGCGCCTGTCTGCTGGGCTACTTCGGGGCAGGGTGGTGTTGCTTTAACTTCCTGGCAACCATCTTTGAGAATTGCTTTTCTTATCACTCTGGACAACCAGAAGGGAGGAGTCTTACTTTAAAAAACAACGACAATGGAAAACTTTTCTGGTTTGCTTTTACTAAATCATACATCAATTTTATTTGAATTTTGGTTTTTTGTGATAGTTATGTGTCTGTCTGTGTCGTTTCTATGTTTGTATCTCTCTGTGTTGTGATTGTACTTTTTCCCCACTGCAGTTTTGGGTGACGACTGTCACTTTGCTTGTCTTTAATCCCTTTGAAACTTGTCTTGTTCATATGCATGAAATAAGGATCTGTATTCTCTTTTCTCCTTTTGATAACTCATTATCCATAGGTAGTTATCGAATAGCCACATCCTTTCCTACCCATTTATCTTTACACTTTAACTATACAGTAAGTTGAGCTAGGGGATTTCTTTTTTATCTGCATTAATTTTAGACTGTTGTGTGTATTGTAGAAGTTTTATCTCCAATGCATTCAGCTCCCCTCCTCAGCCTTCTTTTTCAAATGCCCCTGGCTATTTTTACATGCTGTTTTTTCCAGATGAATATTGAGGTCATTTATCATAGTATTCTGGTTTATGTTTGAGCCTCAGGGTGGAGAATCTTTCTCTTTTGTGTTGTTTTGATTCTAAGAAATACTGATATATACACGTGGCAAAATAATACGAGTGTTTGAACTGTGCCTGTAGCACGGATCTCCTGCCCTCCGGTCATTTATGTCCCATCTTCCTATACCTCTGTTCAGACATCAGGTTCTGTTGTCCATACAAAGAACATGTAAATGTCAACAGTACATTTTATTAATTTGAAAATATGTGTATATATACACATTCATGAGATTCATAAATATGCAAGAAAGTTATGTTTATAGGTAATTTCCCTTGACATAATAAAGACTATGCATCATGCTAAATTCACGGTAATTTAGTCTACATTTTTTTTGCTTTCTGTGATTTCATTAAAGTTAACATAGATTATATTATTTTTAGGCCTTTCCCCCCTTTTAAATGACCTTATGGAATGAATTAAAATGACTGCCTGTTTTCTTGCCTCAAATCATTTTTGCAAGTTGCCTTGTATTTTTAGAGAAAATGTGTTTCACATTTACGTTTCTTAAAGCAACTCTTAAAAGTATTGGCAGCAAAGAATCCATGGAGGCTCTCAGAAATCCCCTAGGGATGTGGCAACTTTACTCAGAGTGGCAGTGCTGTGGTAATACTTGGTGCCATTGTGATGTGGTACGTTAAATACCTCAGTTGTTGTTGATGTGCATATATTATCGGCTAGTTTAAAGAGGCCCCGCTTCAGACCATAGCTGCTTGGTAATTGCTGACTTACTGACTGAGCCTGATTACCTGTGGACCCTGAAGCAGGTTGCCTGACAGTTCTGTGCCTTGGGTGCCTTTCTCCTTGTACCAAACGAAGGATTCGTCAGAACAGTTCCCGTGGTCCTCCCTCCAAAGCACCCGCTGACTCCTGCATGTCCAGCTAATGACACAGAGGTGAACGTCTGCAGGAGGTTTTCAAGAAAAAGCTGTATTGCGTTTCATGGGAAGAGACTTTTTAGAAAAACAGTGCATTGCGTACATTGGAGGTTTTGCATTTGGATGCTTGGATGAGATCCATGCAGACGGTGAAATGGTTATTGTAGTGACGCCCGTAAATGTATCTGTCATTTCATGTAGTTATTTTGTGTGTGTGTGGTGAGGACAGCTAAAATCAAGTTCTTTAGCAAAAAAAAATTCTTTTCCTAGAACACCAGGATATTATTTATAGCCCTCGAGTTGCAGCTTTGATCTCTGGACTTGTTCCTCCTGCGTGGCTGTTAGGCTGTGTCCCAAGAGCTTTGCTCCCCAACCCCTCCATCTCTCAGAGGCCTTTAGATTCTGCTAAATTAAATAAGCCAGACACAGAAAGGAAAATGTTACACGAGCTCACTTATCCGTGGGATCTAAACAAGAAAGAGACATTTTTTAAGTAAGTTTATTGGTGCATTTTAGATATACACAATGGTCACGTTCATCCCAGGGAATTTGTACGTGTGTGTGATGTATCTTGCTTCTTTTATTTCCTGTTCCCCTTCCCTCCTTTCAGTCCCTCTTCCCTTCCATATTTACACCATCTTTGTTTTCATTTTGTCCTTCTATTCTTTTTTTCTTCTCTCTTCTCTTCTCCCTGAACCGCAGTTCCCCTTCCTGATTGAACAATTTCTTCCTATTTCACAATATCTATGATTGTATGTTTTGGCCCTTCTTTACATTGTCAGTTTCTCACACCACAGAAACAATGCAATATTTCACATGCATGTCCCCTTTATTTCACTTAGGAGTATGGTCTCAAGGGTATCCATTTACAAAGAAATGTCTCAAGCTGGTCCTTTGTGGCAGAGTAGTACTCCGTTATATTTCTATATATCCATATCTATATCTATGTCTTCTTTATTCAGTCATCAATTGATGGTCATTTGGGCTGTTTCCAAGATTTAGCTATTACAAATTGTGCTGCTATAAACATGGGTGCACATATATTGCTGTGGTATGGTATTTTTAATTCTGGGAAAATACCCAGAAGGGAACTAGCTGGATCAAATGAGATCTCCAATCCTAATTTTTTGAGAAATCTCCACAGTGATTTCCACAGTGGTTGCACCAGTCTGCACTCCCACCAACAGTGGAGAAGGGTTCCTTTTCTTCCACAGCTCCTCTAGCATTTGTTATTGGTTGATTTCTTGATGACAGCCATCCTTTCTGGAGTGAGGTGGAATCTCAGTGTTGCTTTAATTTGCATTTCTTGAATGATCAGTGATGTTGAATACTTTTTCATATATTTATTTTCCATTTGTACTTCTTCATCTGGGATGTGTCTATTCATTTCAGATGGCCATTTTTGGATTGGGTCTTTAAATTTGTGGAGAAGTCTGATTATTTTTGAGTTCTAATTAGGGCTAATATCTAGAATATATAAAGAATATCTAGTCTTAATATCTAGAATATATAAAGAACTCAAAAACAGCTGGCAAATTTTTTTTCTCACTGTGTGAGTCAACTGACAGCTTTCACTCTGAAATCAGGTACAAGACAAGCATGTCCACCATCACCACTCCTATTTGATATGATTCTGAAAACATTAGCCAGAGCAATTAGTCAAGAGACATAAATAAAAGGAATAAAGCTAGGGAAGGAAGAAGTTAAATTAGCATCACTGTGGAGACATTTTGGTATGTCACACAGAGTAGAGTTTATAAATACAGCTTGCAAAATTTCTTCTGCCTTTTCTCGAAGCTTCTTGGAAAGTTTGAAGAGAATGAGATCTGATGAGCCACATTGGAAGGCGTTATTTTTTTCTGTCAAAAGGTTTATTGAAATCAAATAAAGAGATCATGACAAAAGCAGTCACATTTCGAACTTTCTCATGTAAAGGTAGTTATTTGGTGGATCGAATACTCACTGGAATTGATTTAATGCTGCTAGAAGGACTCATCGCCTTGATGTGAGGGGCTCGCTGAGGATAGCATTATGCATGCCTTTCCCTCGTGCTTTACCAAAAAGGAAAACATATGCTTGAATAATATCTCCCCATGCTGAGAGACTTAATTATTTTTCATGATGAGCTCCAGCTGAAAAGACAATGTTCCTCAAACTGGCAACAGGGTGAAGTTATATTGTCAGCCGGTGCATTCTGCTAGCCCAGGTCACCCAATGGGTCTCCACCTTGGCCGTGCGTGTATCATAGTATGTTCTGCCCCGTGACATGCACCTCCTGTGACACACTTGTCCCCTGGAGATTAGTCCCTGGACCCCCAGCAGATGCCAAGATCTGGGACATAGAAATGGCATAGCAGTGGCATGCCCTTTATGCACAGCTTCCTGAATATACTTTACATCATCTCCGGATTCCTTATAATACCGAAATACAACGTCATTGCTCTCTGAATTGTGGCTCTGTTGCGTTGCTTAGGGGTTATAGACAAAAACAAGTCTGTTCATCTTTAGTTCAGTTGCATTTTTTTCCCTCCAGTATCTTTGGTCTGGTTGGTGGAACACACAGCTACAAACCCCACCAATAAAGGCAGCCAGCTGTGCTTGGAAGAAAGTTTGTGAGGAGCAATTAGGGGTTCTCCACCCAGTTAGTGTAAAGCTCTGAGTCTCTGACTACAGAGGACCTTTGTGCAGGGAGAGGCTTCCTGCTTCGCCTGTTTGTGGATTAACTGTGTTATTACCTGGAGGCCAGAGTTCATAGCCCCTGCATGACTTCCATGTGGGTGCGGAGTCCTGAGATGTGTCTAGTCTGAACAGACGTGCTGTGTGTATAAGTGTGATGCCAGTGTGTGCAGACCTAGTACCTATGAAAGTAATGAGATAGCTCCTGGTAATGTTGCACTGGTTAGATGTTAAAATGATAGTTTTTATTTTTATTTATTTATTTATTTATTTGGTACCAGAAATGGAGCTCATGACGTCACACTTGCCAGGCAGGTACTGTGCCACTCAGCTATATCCCCTGCCCTGAAATGATAATATTTTTCTATATAGGTTAAATAAAGGGTAGTGATAAGTTCTGCTGGCTTCTTTTGTTTTTACTTTTTTAATGTGACTGTTTATATTCTTTTCTTTTCTTTTCTGGGACAAAGTCATGCAGTTCGGGCCGTCCTTGAGTTCAGTATGGAGCCCAGGCTGGCTAGGAAAGTAATGACCATCTCCCTGCAGTAAGCCTCCCTAGCTAGGATTGCAGGGCGTGTGCTGCCACACCCAGCCTTCATAAGGCTGTTCCAAACCTGAGATCCCATCAGCGGCTCTTGTTATATTTCTCCCTGACTACATTGATCAAAAGCGGCTCAGGAAAACTTAAAGATTTGCAGCCTCGATGTTAAGCAAAACTTAATTAAATTGATACACACTGTTCTTTCATTTAGAAAGGCTTGCATATTTTGTTCATTTTGTTCTTTGTGCCTAGGCTAGCAAATATCTCCTCCCAACCACTTCCTGGATGATTTTAGCATGACTCTCCCTCAAGGTCTCCTGGAAATCTGCAGATCATTCTGTGAAACTATTTTTGCTTACTCCACATTGATTTCTCCCTTCTCTGAACATAAAGTATATCAGAAAACTGACACTTAATTAGATCCCATTTTAATGTAATCTAGAACGGTGTGCGTTTCTTGGATTAAAAGTGTTTTGAGGCGGGGGAAGCAAAACATAGATTCGTCCTCTGTTCTCAAAGATGATCATCTTCATTGCACAGCAAACAGTCTGTGGATAGCTTTCCTTTGAGTGCAGCTGCTTTATTCTTCCAGTTTCCTACTGCCCGCCTGGAAAGCCAACACCAGTATACCGCTAAGCATAGGCTCGTCATTTATGATTGTGCTCTTTCAGTTAGTTCACTTCTTAAAGTGGTACTTTAGGGCAAAAAAGAAAAAAAAAACTGTGCCACTTCTATTAAAAACATATAGAAAATTTGCTGTTGCACATTTGTGTCTCTGATCTCTCCTTGTCCTTTTTAATGTCTAATGTCTTCCTTTTCCTCTCTAAATTATCGGTTATTGCATGTTCAGGATGACGCCCGCCAGCTCTTTGTGCTCGCTGGAGCCGCTGAAGAAGGTTTTATGACGGCAGAACTTGCTGGAGTTATAAAGAGATTGTGGAAAGATAGTGGTGTGCAAGCCTGTTTCAACAGATCCCGGGAGTACCAGCTTAATGATTCTGCAGCATAGTAAGTATCGTAACCTCAGAGCTAAGCTCTCAGGAACAGTGACTTCCAAGTCAAATGTAACCACCTAGCTGATTTTGTTGCAGAATTGGCTGACACTTTCTCAGACAACTCAGGATCTTCAGGATGACAATATTTGACAACATTCTCTGTCTTTTGTGTTTGTAGATAGTGACACTCTTATTTCCTGTGTATTCCGTAGTCTCCAGAGATCCTTCTGACATGAGCTCCAATGGAAATATGCAGGACAGGAGTGTTTCTAGTATATTTCTGAGACAGCAGTTCAACCTCAACAAATTCCCCGTGACTTTGAGTATATCTGTAGTTTACTGGAAGTTAGCCAAATGAGAGGGTGACTGATTTGGGCTCTTTCCTTCATTCTACCTTGGTCAGTGACAGGCACCCAAAGTCAGACCCTTTGAAGGGATGCGTGGAGACCCCAAGAGATTTTCTAAGCAAAATAGTTTGACTCCTGAAAATTGTCAGTGATAAACATCCTATGACATTAGACATTGCTTACACATAATTAAGTGCAGGGTTTTGGTAGAGAAACCTGCCTTGATTTTGCAGGTGGTAGCCCCAGAAAGTTTGTAAAACAAGTTGTGATAAAACCCAACCAGTTGGGCTGGGGATATAGCTCAGCAGCACAGCACCTGCCTGGCAAGCACAAGGTCATGAGTTCGAATCCAGGTACAAAAAACAAACAAACAAACAAACAGCCAGTGTTCTGCTTGATGACCTACAAAGAACAATAATTTTTTTTTAAAGCAAGTATTTTTCTCATAATTTGGGACACAAACTAAAAAGCGTCAGACATTGCATGTGTAGTATGAATCACTCTGTGTACTTTTAATACTTTGCGGTATTGTTCTGCTTTGTGGACAGAGATGCTGAGTTTTAGGAATGAACCTGAGGATTTGATAGAAGATGACAAGTATTAATAGATGTATCCATTTTTCCACAGTGAAAGACAAATAAGTGGGTTATGGACCAATGTGTGCTGTCACACATCATTGACTGTGTGCCTCCTTCTGGGTAAATAAACAGTGCACATCATCTTATCACCCACAGCCATATTTATAGCCCTCTGATTTTAATCTGCATTTTTAATGTTTTATACCTCTATCAGCATTACAACATAAGATTATATAAGCATGTGGATCATATTTTTATGATGAGTCTGACCAATTGGTGTCAGCACTTCTACAAGGAAATACTTCTAAACCTAGCGTAGGCCCTCAGTTTACTGTTTCGGAGACTCACAAATGCAGTGCACTTTTCCCTCAGGATCACACTTACTTTGAGGTTATTTTATTTGTATTTATGTTGTGACTTTTTTGTTAGTTTTGTCCCACCTCAACACTGTGAGTTTGGAAATGTCTGATTTTGACCAACAGTGTATCTCTGTTACTGTCATTACTCAAAGTGATCCCGTTTAACGGTAAATAAATTAGCCAGACGTCACACAGAGTAGAAGACACAGTAGAAAAATTACACAGAGAAATAACAGAACTCGTAAGCCGTGTGATATGTTTTGTCACCACCAGTGCTTGTAGGAATATTAAGCAGAATCCCTGTTACGGTATGAAGATTGCTCCGAGCTGAGCACAGAGAAAGGGCTGCTTCGGTGGCTAAGGAATGGCACCTGGGGACAGTCACTAACGCTATCTCACTCACCATGAGGGACATGTGCAGGTCCCCCCATCCCTGGACCAAGCCTGTCTTGCACACGTTGTGGGGACCGTCCCGGAGAACAGCGTGTGACTTCTTTCAGCCTCCTGTTCTTTTTTTCTTCTTGTTCTGCCCTTGAGGTACCATGATGCTGCCATTTTTCAAGAATGAAAGAAATCATAGCAACCTTTTTTTGGGGATGGTTAGAGGTCCCTTGGTCTCTGCGTTTTCTGCGGGTCCTGCCAAATGCTCATTCAGATGTTGAGGTGCCAGTTCGCAGCTTAAACTCATGATCATTTAAAACTTGGCGGCTTTTCACAACGCTGGTTTTTTTTTTTTTGTCTTGTTGAAATACAAATATGTATTATTTTTGAAGACTGTCAGAACTACAGCAGTTTTAATAAAAATGTATCTATGAGTAATCATATATGAAAGAATAAGCATTATCTGTGAGTAATCGGATATGAAAGAATAGCTATCTTAAAGGAACAGTAAAATCTTGCTATGGTTTTTGTTAAATCAGAATTTTTGCAGGAATGTACAATGTCATATGTGTGGGATGAAAAGCACAGAAGAAATTTTGGTCGGCGAGTCATCACCAGTGTGATTTTTTTTTTTAAATCAGTAAAAACGATGCAGGTGGAGCATACCTGTAAAAGACCAAAATTCCCCAAAGTCCAAAATCCAAAATATTTCTAGTTCCAAACATTTTGGATATGGGATATGCAACCTGTGCAGGCGACCCAAGCTGTCATCTCTGTGTTTTCTGGTGTCCACACTACACCCCTGTACTTGACTGTCTCTGAAACACTGTTACTAATTCAGTGTTTGCACCGCTTTCCAGTTCCTTCTGCAGCAAATCCAGTAGCTAGAGCTGGGTGTACAGAGCCGTGGGCAGGAGAGCTATTTAGTGTACCCGAGGCACAAATTCATTTTCTGGGTCATCAGTTGCTCTGAGACCCCAGCCCAGCAAACACTGTGGCGATCTTGCCGCCATTGAGCGGAACATGGGTTCAGTCCCAGCTTCTTGCTCACAGTGGTACCCAGGCTATCAGAGGGCTTGCTCTCCGTGAGTTCAGACTGCCATGCAGCTTCAGATGGGGATGACAGCCTCCATTCTCCTGTGGGTACTGTCATGTCCCTCCACAACTGTCACTACCCACGAATCCTTCTTTAACCGCCCCATTCCACATCACTTCCTCTGCACCCCAACTTCCTATGTTTGATTGCTTCTACCTCTTAGCTGGATGCAAAATAACTTGCTTTCTTTCACGGTATGCTGTGCTACCGCTACATTTTTATCTCACAACATTTGGCGGAATTGGCAGAGAGCATTTGGTGAGTGACCGAGGTCACTGAGAAGTGAAATATGGGTGCTGAGGGAGCACAGGGCCATGAGGGCACCAGTGGTGTGAGACCAGGGGGCAGCATCTCATGCAGCCTTCGCCTGTGGTTTCCTCACTGTCTCCACAGGTGGCACTGAAAGTCTTCATCTAAGGAGTAATTTTGGAACGGAGGTCTTGTTTTCATCAAAAACAGCTTGAAGAATTTTAAGAAATAAACGCATAGTTTTGAGCATTAAAAAAAGCTTACTCTCTGTTGAATTTCTGTATCTCAACCAGTACACACTTTTAAAACTACTAAAAAAGAGTTTTGTGACTGGAGAAGTCTAAACATTTTCATTTCCGTAAGAATTAGGTAAGACCAAGACTTAAACTGGTGGCTTTGCATCATTTCACAGAAAACACTCCTGGTGTTTTATGAATATTGCATGCATTTGAATAGTTTTTGGCTTTGATTTAGGGAATCTTCATGGGCCAGGTCCACCGTTACAGCTGTTCTGTTGTTTGTTTTTCCAGCTATTTGAATGATTTGGATAGAATCGCACAACCAAACTACATCCCAACACAGCAAGATGTGCTCAGAACCAGGGTGAAAACCACCGGAATTGTCGAAACCCACTTTACTTTCAAAGATCTTCATTTCAAGTGAGTGGCTTCCAACTATAAGATCTATTGATTTAGAGGTGGAACACTCTTGCTTTAGAAATAAGAGTTATAATAGTGGAAGTTTACAATGCTTTTATAGTTGGAAATTACAACTAGAAAATCTATTCTCAGATGATAGAACAAACAAATTTGTGAGCAAAAGAGGGCAAAAAAAAAACAAAAACAAAAACAAAAACAAAACAAAACAAAACAAAAAGCCCATGCTTAGATCCATGCTTAAAAAATAAATGTTTTTATTTAGGAAAAAATAGCCAGCCAAGCAAATGACTTTTTGTTCGTTTGTTTTGTTTTTGTGCGTGATACTGGTGATTGAACCCCGAGAGAGCTACTACTGCTAAGCTACCTCCCCAGTCCTTTGTAATTTTCTAGTGAGGCAGAGTCTCACTAAGTTGCTGGCCTCAAACTTGCAGTCCTCCTGCCTCAGCCTCCCAAGAAGCTGGGATTCCAGGCATGAGCCACTGTGCTCAGCTTTCGCATATAACTTTTAATATTTTAAACTAAAATATTTTTCTGGGTTTCATTTCTAAACAGAAAATACTCCTGTAATGTAACCATGCTCTATTTGTGGACAATATTGCTGTCTGTCTTTAGGAAGAAAGAAGAAAAGTTTTGCTGGTAGAATATGTGCTTGTGTATGGGAATAAGAAGGCCCATGGAAATGTTCCCTCACAGCAAGCCGATGGGAGCACTGTTAGAGTGTGCTGTTAGCTTCCTGAGGTCGGAACAGGGGAGTGTGGGACAATGGCCCTTAGTGATGGAGGGGTCCTGGCCTCCGTTCTGTCCTTGTCCCTGATTTCATCTGAGCTGTGCTCAGGGAAGGCCAGCGAAATAACCACTTTCAGATTCACACAAGTGCATTTCTCATTTTTTCAGTAAGTTTTATGTTTCAAGATATGGGAAAATGTATGGGACCAAAACACAAGCAAGTGTCACCTTCTGACTTCAGGTCCCCATTGGTGTGTGAGCCGCCTGCCCGTGCCCTTTACCCCTTGCCCCTGCCAGGCACCTGCTGTGTGACTTGAGTTCCTGCCTGCCCCTCCCCAGTGCCCCAGCCACCAGGTCCAGCTCCCCCAGCCCACCCTGCCACTGTGTGGCCCTTGGTATTCATTTCCATTCACCTTCCTTTAGTTAAGATGGTAACAGTAAAGTCAAGGTAAATACATCAATATGAAGGGGAGCTAACCTCACAGACTTTCCCTTGAAACGAAACTTGTGTGTTTTCGTAGAAATCCCAGATCACTGTGGTGTTCCTTGATCTTCAAAATATATTGATTTAAAAATTGAAGCTAGTTCATAGTTCTTACTCTCCTTACTGTTATCTCTTTCCATACTTTGAAGCTATGTAGTTTTTTTTGTTGTTGTTTGTTTGTTTTTTTCAATAAACTGCCGCTTTCTCCTTGTTCATACTCACTGGAAACACCCCATCTCCTAAGTGCCAGTCAGGTGTCCAGCAGAGGGGTCACCAAGCAGAGCCCTCTGGGGCAAGGGTGACCCAACCCCAGATAGATATTACCGGAAAGAAACAGAACTAACACACCGAGACGAGATGCACCACACATTGATAGGTTTTGTTTTGTCTTTATTTTTCTTGTTGGACAAGTAGAGTTTGCTTTCACCCCAATGAGGATGGAGACTGTGTCTAGACCCACGGGGAAGTTGGGTGGCAGCCGTGGTCGGGCTGTCTGTTCTCACAGAGTGTTGGAGAGAGCTAGACTTGAGTTCAATGTACTCTACTTGTTGTGGCAGAAAATTGGATTAGAAAAGATACTTGCGATTTATTTTATCCTTATGGAAATTTTCATAATTTTTTTATATTCCTTGTTTTTCTAAAATTGCCTTTTAGAAATCACTGTGAGAGAGGAGACAGATCATTTGTTATTGACTTGTGACACATTTTTTCCAATTACATTTAGTGGAGGTCTTTGTTCTTTTTATAGAAATTTGACTTTACGTGACCGTAATCCCATTCGCTTAACATTCATCCTGCTGTATTTCTGTAGTAGCAGAAAAAATGAAATTAGAAAAAGAAAATAACAAATTGTTAAATCATTCTCTCAAAATTGAATTTATTTGTCTTCGGTTTGGCAATAGAAAACATTCCAGGTTCTTAGAATTATTTTAGTTTGATTTAAAATGTTATGATTTAAGATAGTCATTCTAAATAAGGCTTTTATGTGAAATATGAGTTAGACTTTGCTTCAGTTAACTCCAGCGCTCTGAAAAATGGTAATCATAATACAGTAGAATCTCTGAAGCACCCTAATAAATAGTTCCTAATCAGAGATAAAAAGGAAATTACCAGTTTACTTACTAAAGAAAACTCACTATTACAAATTGAAGGCTCTCTTATGAATATGTAACTATACCTCTTATTGTTCCAAAGGTATTTTAATTCTAATACTTTTGTTACCACGGTTGGCAGTGCCTTATCAGTGATTCACATAACTTGAGTTTTCCAGAGAAAAAAAATTCAATTTCAATTCATCTTGGTCTCTCCCCGCAAAACACAAAACTTTGCCCTGGTTTCTTAAGTGAAGATACAGCTCATAATCAGTTCATCAGTCAGCTTTCTGCTTTCATGCCTGTGTGGTTTTGCATATCTGTTACTTTATTTTCCTCCTTTTTTTTTTTAAGCTCTCAGCGGGTCACTATTTTGCTGTTGGTATTCGCTTATTGAATCAGTTATCTTCCTTTAGTGGGTTTATAGTTCTGGGATATTAAATGACCATGTGATGTATCTGATCTGGGGAATGTTGTCATAGTTATATTTAAACTATGAGTGGTTTTGAATTATAAGGAAATGCACTGTTATAATGAGATTTAAAATGTACTTTTCTAAACCTGGTGCACCTTGGATTCTATTTTGAGGGGGTTTTGTTTACCCAGTTTTGAAGAGCATGTGCTAAAGAGCACTTACATTGTTAGACCCAGGAGATGGCTTATTTGTAGCTACTATGGTCTGAAGAGAAAGTGCACGCGGGCGGGGTGAGTGTGGAAGAATTCCCACCCCTGATCAGTTGCTGGGAAAAATCAATTATAGTGGCTTCTTGGTTCAAGATCTTCATTCTTTCCACGATTCTAGTTGCAAATCAAATTGGTCAAGAACTGAATCAAATTTCCACATAAGGTCAACACTGAACATACCCACTGACCTTGATTTGGTTTCCAACCAATTCCGTTTGCATCCAGAATCGTGGAAAGA
>RJWT010037078.1:0-13112 GCA_004365215.1 Cuniculus paca | reverse complement strand
TATGAGTGTTTCCTAACACAGTTCTCTTTCATTGAACCAATTCATGGTCCAATTTAACAGTTTCTTCATTTTAATTTCAAAGCTAAAATGGATATATGAGTCAATCAAATAGTTATTTTACTTGTGGCTAGAAAAATAAAATGATCTTAGTAATTATTTTACAGCATAATAAGTGTAGTTCATACATTTATTAATGATCATAATGAAAAGTCATTGAGTCTTGCAAAAGCTATTTCTGCTTTTGTTTGTGTGTTCATTTGTTTTTTGTTTAATAGAAGTATGTGTTTTGCTACTTGACAACATGCTAGGGAAACCTTGATTACCTCCAATCTCCTGAAAGTTAGGAAAAATCTGTGTGAGTCCCACCAAATTTTAGTTTGCCAGTGATGCAATGCTTTTGAAGAATGTTTGAAATAACTAGGTCTCAAGTCTGGCAGAACTATCCACTCACCAGCAAAGAAAACCATTCATTTCTTTACTCATGAATTCCAAAAATACATACTTGTGGAGCAACTTCTATGTGTGAAGCTGTGGACATTTGCCTTTGTGGAACTTATACTTTAGTGGGATAGGGGAAACAAACAGACATCAATTAAAGATTAAATTAAAAATGTAAAATGAAAATTTCAATAAGTGTTTTAAAAGTTTGGTGCATGATGTTATGAGAGGATAAACATGCAAGATGCAGTTTCCCACCATTTCCTATACTGTATCTGTGCCCTTGCACCTCTTCCCAATAAAACTTATTTGCCTACATTTTAAATGAGTGCTGGCCTTGTAACTGTGGTTAAAACAAAGCATCAGAAATGACACTGACAGTTTTGTCCTCATTAGTAAAACATGCCTGGGCTAGTCTGCAGGCTGAATGATACATGGAGCTATGTTGAGTCAGCCCAGTTGTCTCAGACAAGATCATGTATGTATGAACTCAGAGAAACATCTGCAAATTGCATAGTTTACTAACAGCTGATTACAGTGGGTCACAGACACATGAATGTGTCCAGGTCACCTCTTCTTAGTCAGCAGTATTGCCCTAATCATCCAGAGGCTCATGAGCAACCATAAATGTTTGGCTTGTATGCCACTAATATTTCATAGTCATTTGTTATGCAGCTTTCTTTGATATCTGTGTGGGCTTGGTCCCAGGAATCTGTTGAGTCCCCAAATCCAAAAGGATTCTCAGGTTCCTTATATAAAATGACTTAGTATTTGCATATATGCTACCCACATCCTCCCATGTACTTTAAGTACTATTGAGGTTACTTGTAATAACTAACACAATATGAATGTAATATAAATAGTTGGTATGCTATATGGTTTAAGAAATAATGACAAGAAAAATTATAGTGCATGTTCAATACAAATGCATTTTTTTCAAGTATTTTTGATTCATAGTTACTTGAATCTGCAAATGTAGAAGGTCAAGTTTATTTGTTGCATTTTTGCAAGGCTTTCCTGAGGAATTTGCTCTCCACTATTACATGAAAAATATAATAAAAGACTAACAATTAACAAGGAAAACAAAAGGATGAAGAAAGAAATGAATATCAAAGGTAGATAAAAATGGGCAAAAGCTTTTTGGGAACAGTTGCAGTGGGCACAGGGCGGTTAGAAGATGTAGTCAAATTAGAACAATAGTCAAATGGGAGTGTGATAGAAAAGCTGGAGGTGAAGGTCATAGCTTTAAGGTCTTCTAGGCCATGTTAAATTGTTTTGTTTTTAATCTGAGAATAATGAAAATAATCTGAAGGTTTTTAAACAGACAGTGACATGGCTAAGATGCACTTGGCCGCAACATGCAGACCATTTGTAAATGCATTACTTCCTAGAAGGAACTAAGATGAAAGTGATAATTTTTAGTTTAGAACAGTGAATCAATTCATCAGTCCAAACCTGGATCATAATAATATCTGTGTGATGGATCTTCATGTCTTCTTTGTAAATTATATTCCATCTACCTTGGAAGGTAGCACAATATTTAAAAGAAGTATGGGTTATGAAGTTGGACATACCTGAGTTGTGCCTCTGTCCCCTAAATTATGAGCTTTAGTTCTTTAAACTGTCAACTCAGTAATTCCTCTGCTTATCCAATTCCATTTTCTCAGTGTACCTTACATGGATCTTTCAGTGTGCTAATATACTTGTTCATTTATAAACATTTTTTTGTTTCCTGTCTATGTTCATTTTACATTCCAGATAGCATAGTATTTTGTTCTTTTGTAAGCTATGTAGCACTGTGAAGATATTAGTTATGATTACCATCTTGTTGAAGTCACACTTTCTTTGTAAAACCATTTGGGTGATTCCCTGATTATTTCTTCACTATTCTTTAATTGGTCCTTGCCATAAGATCAGCACCTTAATATGATACATTAGCCAAGTTGATTGTGGCTCAAAGTATTAGACAACTTCATTAAAGTAACCTAAAATTGTCATATTTCATATATACTTTAAGTGAAATAGAAAGTAGCTAAATTCAGACTGAGTCAATGCCATCAAGGTTTTACATTGATATCTCCCGTATCTATGTCCTGTTGAAAATGTACATTAGTTGTTCAGATTCAATTCTCCTTACTTATCCTTAGATTACTATAAGTCAGTGATGGTGAACCTTGTAGAGCTTTCAATAATGATACAAACAGTGTGCTACAGCATGGGTGCCATTGGTCTGCCACCACTGTGCTAAGTCATCACTGCCATAATCCCTAGCAACACCATTGAAAACAGCAATGAAACTTTATTTCCCTTCTTACTCTGAAGATATGCTTATCTTTTCCCAAAAGATTCTTAATATTTTATGGACTTGCACAATCATACAAATATAAATTATGAAATATACTTACAGAGCACTAAAGTATCTATTACTAAAGAATTTACCTTCTGTCACCAAAAATGTAGAGCACACTGAAAAGTGAATGATTTAGAGAGCATCTAGCATATTTGCATTCTTTATTGTTACAGTAACATTAAACAAACATTCTTAGGATTAAGTGCGTATGCTCATCTCTGATAATTTCCTTGGCTAAATTCCAGGAATAGATTTCATAGAATCAGTGGTTATGCAAATATGTACAACTTTTGTAATATGCCTTCCAATTTATTATGGCAGGAAATGAAGTGCATGATAAGACTCAGTTTATAGCAATGTATTCCTTAAATAATGATATTTTTATGGGAGAAATGGAATATTATCAGTATTATTACTGTTTTATTTTTCAAGTTTTGAATACTTATACTACAGTGATGAATACTTCTCAGTCTTTTTCTTTGGTCCAATTTATTTTTCCGAATTGCTTGTTTGTATCTTGCACCTAAAACTGTGTCTTCTTTTTAATTGAACTCCTGTGATTCTTGTTCATACTGGTGGACTGAGAGTACAGAGGGGAATGTGAACAGGACGGCTTACTTCTGGTTCTCAGAGATCTCTCAACTGGATCATTATCATGCATTTATAGTCACTTATGCTTTGGCAAGCAGCTGTGTTAACCTTTGGAATAAATCCATATATCCCCAAGATCTGTCTGTTATAATAGCACTAATAAAAAGTAGGCAAATACTTTGAGTTTTATAATTTAAGCTTTACCCTCCCCTTAGAAAAACATTGCCTTTCTGAAAGTATATCCATCTGTAAGGAGCCTTAGGGCCTGTGTGATCTCTTTTACATTTAACCAGCTATTAAAAAGTCCCTCAGAAGCTATGACCTGCACAGGTTCAGTCTGCTTTAGCTAGTAAATTAGTTAAGACTGGAAATTCCCTATTATTTCTTAAAGACACATTGGAAATTATGAAAGTAATTCTTTCATTTTAGTGAAGGAGAGAAAAATAAGAGTCATTTATACACAGTCACAATCTGGCCAGCATGACTCCAATCATTCTTCCCTGCCTAACTAAGTTTATTTGTTTACCAGTTAATGCTTGTGAACCAGCTCTGATCCCTGTACAACATTAAAAAAGAAAGTAAACTATTTCTGCCCTCAATAATTCAAGTTTGGTGAAATAAAAGTACTTGTAAACAAATGATAAGTGCTACAGTACTGTTGTGGTCCATAGCTATAAGAGCATAAGGAAAAGAATAATCACACAGATTGGGAAAGGACTTCACAGGGAAGTTGATATTTGAGCTTAGTTTTTAGATATGAGCTTGCTGATAAATAAGCAAGGGAAGAGGGAGGAGGCAGACCAGTCAGAGAAGAAAGAAGGAGTGCACTTGTAGTGAAAGGTGTATCATGGGATTTTAAATAGAAAAGCTACAGTGATCAGAACACATCAGACTCCTATGTCTCATCTTGGTTGCTATCACTATCTTGGCAAGTTATTTTATGTTTCATATGTACTCTGAAAACACTCGTATGCCAGCTTACACAGAAAACACAGTGTCCAGTTTAAATACTAAAGCAAATTGAGAATAAGACTAAAAAGAAGGTCAAGGTCCTCGAGTTCCCAATGACACAAAGGTCTGCTGCTATCTCATGGCATATATCTTTCCCATTAAGAATATAAATGAAAAAGGCGAATTTGTAGTATTGGTATGCTGGACATTTCTCTAGACTCAAGTGCTTTCTGCTGTACAGTATTTGAAATTTTCAAACCAACACCTCACAATAATCAGACAGGAAAAATGTGATTGACCAAGAATGTACTGTGATGTTTACAGTACTACAAGTGCATTTTCAAAGTTAGGTCTTCTGAACTGGAATCTAATGGGATTTGGCTAATAAACCCCATGAAACTGATGTCAGAATGTTCTTTAGCTTTTGATAGATTTTCAAGTACACAGACAGTATAATCTTGAGCAAGAAAGAGTCAGTTTTCTACATGGGAGAAATAAAGCATAATGTGCAACTTTGGCAACCTTGAAGGTGACTTTTCCAAATCATTGATTAGCAGGTCCATGCCCTGAAATTCAAGTCAGAGCAATTCATTACAGTGCTTTCAGTCACAGGAGTATTAACACCAAAATGCATCATTAACTCAGAAGTGGGCTATACCATTTGGCAATAAGAATCATCTTGACTTGGGTGACAAAGCCATCTGTGCAGATTCTTTGGACTTCAACACAAAAGGAAGTAATTACCTTTTGCATTAGAGATAAAGGCAATCATTTTTCCACTGTTATTCACGTTTATATTGTCAAAAAAGTATAAATTTCTGGGAAAAAACCTTGGCATAGATCAGCTTTAATGAACAAAAGCAGTTTTGGATTTTCTCCATGAAATAAGTTCAACAGATTTTCATGGTCTACCAGGAGGAAGTTTAAAAGAAATTTGAGGAGTTGGGAAACTCAGGGAATGGAGTAGTCATTAGGAGGTAAAGAGAGCTATTACCAATTCCTTCTCTTTCTATTGCATGAAAAATATCACAAGCCTTAACTGTATGTCCTTTTCTGTTTGATCTTGTGTAGCACTAAAACTAACATTTAAATAGTATCATTAGTATTAATAAAATTGCTTTTCAAAAAGTAAGTCTGACCAATAAGATTCTCCTTTAAAAGTAGCTCGAATTGAGTCTGACAATGTGATACTTTAACTCTGAATGATCTTTTCATGTGGCAGGCAGGAAGATCAACTGAGTAGTCTGTCTACATTTGGAGTGAGATGCCTGCATCTACTGTCAGTTAAGTAAACCATGTTATTTCAAGGAAACCTAGACCTTAGTCAGATTTTATGTTTGTTTTTGTGTTTGTTTGTGTTTTGTTTTGTTTTGTTTTTTGAGACAGGGTCTTACTATGCAAGTGAGTTCAGGCTGGTCTTGAACTCACTGTGTAACCCAGCTGGCTTCAAACTTGTGGCAGTCCTCCTGCCTCAGCCTCCTGAGTGATGAGATTACAGGCATACACCACCACACTTGGTCATTAGTCAGATTTCACTGACTCACAGATTTCCTGAGTCTCATTTTCTACACCTGGACAAAAGGAGATAATAGCATTACTCTTTGCATTTATCAAATAGATAGTTTCAAGTACTAATTTCAGTAATGAAAGTATGTGTATGCTATAACCTCCTGAATTATAAGGGTTCAGTCCATTCCTGTCAATCCTGTGTACTTTCAAGTGTATTATCTATCTTTTTTATCTTGTTTTTTTACCAAAAGGAGAAATTTATTGAGGGCTGAGGACACAGAAAGGAATGCCCAACTGCTGTGGTTGAACTATTTCTTCTGCCAGATATAGAGGCAGGGGTTATATGACCCCTGACTGGAAGGAATGGTGCTTGGGGTGAGCACTGATGATGTACAACAGACTGATGGGAATTTTCCTCATGCACATGGAAAGGAAGGAGTAAGTTGTAATCAGGGCTGAAAGGGAGGGAGAAGGTAGTTGTGAGACTAGACCACCACCATAATGTCCAGTAATTTATATTAGGACAAAAATCTTTCATTCCTGACTTTGTGTTGTTAGAAACAGGTGACATCTCTCTCCGGCTACTTCCTGCTGGATGGGGGCATCGTTTTGGGGGTCAGGAGGGTTGACAGGATGATGATTGATGCCCATGTAGGAGCTGGTACCAGGTGTTTCAGCCAGGACAAGAAGTTCATCATTGGTAAATGTTCACATCCTAGATTGGAGAAAAATAAAAAGCAAGATGCTATGAGGAGGCAGGTCACTATCCTAATTAACGCACCTGGTAGAGGTAGAAGAAAGGTGTCCATGATCCAAATGTATCATTCCATCAAGGCTATGGTGAGGAAGAATCTAAAAAATGAGCATGGAGTTAGGAGAGGTGAAGTTATGGGAGGCAATTACTCCCCCATCTGTAAGGGTAAAAATTAAAGTGTAGGTAGGACTTGTCTCTGGTCCAGGAGCTGAGATGTAGAGAATGTGAAGCATCATGTAAATGCAAAGAAATCCTGACAATCAGCGTGTAGGGGGATGGTAAAAAAAAATCTTTAAGATCCAGACTGTGAAGTGAGTGGTGGAGGGAGGAATATAAGAGAGTATAGTACAAGGGTTTGGCACCACTGGGTGAATTGGGATAACCGCATCATTGATAACCATAAGGTCTTGTACCAGATGTTAGGACCCATTAGGCTTGAGTACCAAGGGAATGGGAGTATTATAGGGCAAATTGGTAGGTTTAAGAAAATCATTGTCTAAAAGATACTTGATTATAGGTTTGAGTCCCTGTAGATGTTTGGGAGCTATAGGCTATTGGGGAATGCAAGGAAAGATTGAAGGGTCTCTGAGATGAATTAATACAGGTATAGCATGGGTAGCATGGGTGGCGTTGGAGGTGTCCCAGACTATGGGATCAATAAGGGAAGGAGGGAGAGGAGGGGATGGGTTTGTGGTGCACTGTGTTGGTGTTTGGAGGATGAGAGCTGTGGGGAGGGGGAAGGTAAAGGAGAAATTAAACTTTTGGAGAACATCTCTACCTAAAAAGGGTATGGGACATGTTGGTATAATTAGAAAGCTATGGGTGAAGAAGAGAGTTTGGAGCCTGCATGGAATGGGCCCAGTTTGAAGAGGCTGGGTAGGTCAGCCATCAACACCCATGACAGAGACTGAAGGCTTAATACAATGGCCTGAAAACTCAGGAAGAACACTGTATGTCACCCTCATGTCTATAAGTACAGAAAGTGTCTTACCTGAGACCTCTAGTGAGACTTGGGGCTCCAAGAAGGATACTTTAATTGGGGCCATGGGCCCCAAGCCCCATCAATCTTCTTCAGCAGTAAGTCCAAGTAGATCAGCCAGTTATCAATCCAATGGTGATGAGATCTCCTGTGAGGGCAAGGAATTAGAGGATGGCTTATCTGCTCTCTGGTGGCTAGGACAGTCACTCTTCCAGTGGCCCTTGAAATTGCAGAGGGGGTGACGTCCCAGAGGAGGTCATGGATTGGGGCATTCTCTTGCCCAGTGTCTTTCCTTGTTGCACTTGAAGCATGGTCCAGGAGGGACTTGGGCAGATTCTCCTTGTTTTGGTTTACCTGTCTTAGGAGCCCTGAGTGTCACTGATGAAAGATCAGATTGATATTTAGCAAGTTTCTTTCTTTTTTGTGTGCGTCTCTATCTCTGTTGTTGAAAAGCCATATTAAGAAGGTTTCCCTGTAAGGTTTGAGGGCCAAGTTTAGCCTTTTGTAGTTTCACCCAAATGTCAGGGGCAGACTGAGAAATAAAATAAGAGTTAATAAGAATTGTCCCTTCATGAGAGTCTGGATTTATATTAGTCCAACTATCAAGCATGTTAGAACATTAAATGGAATTGCTATAGTTTTGTTAACCATGGGTGTTTTAACATTTGAAATGACATTTGGTAACACCTAAATTTGCATTTTTGACATTAGATCTTTGAAGAAATTTGTGACATTGTTATGCATTATATAAATTTTTGTTTAAAAAATTATCATTTGACTGGTGACCTCATGTGGTTTGACTTGAATCTGCTGGCTGGAGTACAAGAATAAGGCAGATGTCTGGACCTGAAAGAAGATGTTTATCATCATAAACAATTCCAATTTTATATTTTAGATTTGTATACTTGAAGGCATAAATATACCATAAGATCAGCAATACTGAATTGTCTTAGTCATGTGAAACCTTTATATTAGCATCTTTAAAATACATTTTTATAATTTTAGATGGGATGTCTCCCATAAGACTAAGGAGATTATTGGGGTCTCTGATTAATGAATAAGAACTCGCTAAAAGTTACCAGGAAGCTGCTTTGTTATTTATCAATTGAAGTCCTGTCCAGTATCTCCTCACCTCAAAGGATTTTCTTTATTTTAACCCAGTAATTTTTTAAGCAATGAGAGACTCAAGTAGCATCATTTTAACCAGCTGGCAACCCAGGTAGAAGCATGTTTTTAAAATGTATAACCTAAATAAACTTGGATTAAATGACCTGAAAATGCAAAAGAAAAAGGAAAAGAGAAAAGATTGTTGAGCTCAAATAAAAAGAACAGCTGCTTGTGGGTATGACAAAGAAACATATATAGATGATCTGTACAGATTGGACATAGAAACATACACAGTTTAACAGACAAACATTTTATACAATTACAGTGCCCTTGAATATATTTGGCCAATCTGAATTAATCTTTTGTAGGTCAATTAACAGAGATTTTTTGAAATAAGAATAGCAAACCAAGGATATGTCTATGATTGACTTTTTCTTGAGCAGCTTTCCATAGCTGAGTCTGCTTTTGTGAGCTAAGTGTGGAGTTCAGAATCACATAAACATCCTTGAAATGTAAATCATACCAATAAATTATAAATTTAAACTCTCTAAGTTTGTGGGTCAACAGAAAAGGAAACTAATTTATATTTAATCTGAGATAGGTCAGCAAGAGAAAAAGGAACATAAGTATGAACTAGTCCCTTGGGAGCACAGAAGGCTGTGGAGTGGGAAGTATACATGGCCACCGAGCAGCCAACCATTCTGCAGGGTGGGTTAAAGGGTGATTGGTCCCAAGATGGCTGCTCATCACTATAAAACAGGGAAGCACAAGGTGGCGACTGCTAAGGACCATGTGGCATGGGACCACAAGAATACCATGTAGTTTGCTAGTTGGTGAGAGACGTGAGACTGAATGTGGGGAGCCAGTGGGGAGAATGGCGATGTGAGAGAGGAGCTATCTGACAGGATAGAGGGCTCAGGCTGAGGGGATTGAGGAGTCTGAGACTGGGGAGAGGGAGTAAAGGGAGAGTTAGAGACTGCTGAGGGGAGAAAAGGGAAGAGGATGTGGCAGGGGGCTTGGAAACCTCTGGTTGAGAAGACCAAGGGGTTTCAGCTTGTGGATATGGGGGAGGGAGAGTGAAGACAGGAGGCACATCCTCTAAGGGGTCTGGCAGAAAGGGAAGGGAGACAGTGAGAGAGGGGCACGTCCTCAGAGTAAACACCAAATGTTAGGGTACCAAAAGGAGAAATTTATTGGGGGCTGAGGATATGGAGAGGAATGCCCAACTGGTGTGGTTGAGCTATTTCCTGTCTCTATTTTATCTTTTTAACAACACTGTGAAGTCTGTGGCAAAGCTCTAAGATGTTGCAATTTAATAAAAGGTGTTACATTTCATTTTAGATATTTATGATGCATACATGACTAAAATGTGATCCCTTGTTTCAGGAAACAATGCAGTATAGAAATTTAGATATAAGGATATTCCAATAAAATAGGATAAAGAATAGAGTGGGATGAAAATAATACTTATGAAAAATTGAGTTTGTGCAGTCGGAGTCAAGTTATTCTCCATAATACTTGGAGTCAAATGTAATGAAGAGGATGTCTCGGTTACTTTTTTTCGTTGCTGAGACAAACACCTGACACCAAAAGTGAAGCAAGGAAAGGTTTATTTAGCTTACGGTTTTGGAGATTTCAGTCCATAATCAGCTGGCTCCAAGGCAAGGTGGCATGCACTGGGGCAACACTTAAGGCAGCAGCCAGAGCCAAAGAGGGTAAACCATAAACCTCTTCTCTACCCTCAAATTACACTCCAGCCACCTCCTCTTCCCAGGGTGGGTGTAGCACTCACAAAATGTCCTTGCCCTCCTTTGCACAGGATGAGGATATTTACAAAGTAAGGACCCTGGCTCCCTGCTGAGTCTCTCAGTTAAACTTCTAAACTTCTCAAGTTGACACAATGTATCAAACATAAGAGAGGAGAAAAGAGTGAGCACATGTGGGAGAGTGGGTGAGTGTGTGTGCATGTGTGTGGGTGTGTGTGTGCATGTGTGCATAGGTAATAGTGATCATAATGGAATATTTCCTATGAAGTACATTAAAAAGCACCTTATGGGGATATAGCTCAGCAGCACAGCACCTGCCTGACAAATGCAAGATCTTGAGTTTGATTCCTGGTACCCAAAACAGTAATAATAATAATAATAACAACAACAACAATAATAATAGTAATAATAAAATTCACCAAGAAGCCTGTTAAAATGCATCTTAAAAGACTGAAAAGTTCAATCAATAGACTTGTAATGGAAATATTTCAGATTGGAAAAATGAGGATGCTAAAAGAAAGATAAGTGAACATTATACAAATGTTACTCTTATCCTGATTAACATGGGTGCTTAATAAAAAAATAGAATAAATACGTAGAGAAGCAGAAAATTTAGAGTGTATCCTCTCTCTACTACAAGTGATTTAATATTGTTTGAAGACAAAATAGAATCAATGTTAAAACATGAAAAATCTTTTTCTTTTGGTTAGAGTATTATTTTTTTGCATTATTTAGCATTATTTAGAGATGGAGACATCCTATGCTTTTCTTTATTATGGCTATTATGGCTTCTAATAAAATTCAATCATTATTTCCCTTCTGCAATGCCATATTTTTTTTTATTATTTATTTATTTACTTATTTTTTGCTTACCATCTTTTTTTTTTAATCTGCAATATATGCTTATCAGGGATAAATAAAATCAAACAAAAAAATAAAACCAGCAAAAACAAAAATGAAAACAAAACAAAACAAACAAAGCAGAACAATGTAAGCAATACAGCACTTCAAGACACTACTAAAACAGCAGTGGCTACCATAATGCTTCTTGTTATCTTCAGAATATTTGCCTACACCTTCAGACATACTACAATCAAACAACACAGAATAGAGTAAAATCAATCAAAACAAAACAATGAAAGCAATACAGGGTTTCGAAACAAGATAATTGGACATCCTCGATGGCTGCAATTATATATTTTCTTATCTTTAAAATAGCTGTCCACGTCATCAAGTATAATAAAATCAGACAAAACAGAATAAAATAAAACTAATCAGAACAATGAAGACAATATGAATTTCAAATCATGATAATAGATTAGCAGTGGTCACTTTCTTTCATTTTTAGATAATTTCTCCCCTTTGACTTTCCCATTATGTATTGTGCATTTTGGATCCCACTAACTCCTTTAGTTGTTATACTAGGGAGACAACACAAAATTCACCCTTGTGACTCTGAACCATTTCATCCATGAGCATGATCGCCATGAGCATGATCCACCTACAAGAGCCTTGAGGTTATCTTCCTTTATAGCTGAGTAGGTTTCCACTACATAAAATGCCATGTCTTTCTTATCCATTCTACAGTTGATGGGCAGGCTACCCTTAATTTTTTTTTCTGGCTCCCTGTCACATAGAGCATTGTTCTCTTTCCTTTGAATTTCAGTCTATGAATTTTCTTTCTAGTTAAATGTATTTCTTGTATAGAGTATATTGATGGATCCTGTCTCCTGATCCACTATGCCTCTGTCTCTTTCTATTGGTGCTTTGAGGTCCTTTTGCACTGCATTGTCTCTGCTATGCTATTTTTCTGCCATTGGCTCCCTATTTTTCCTCTCCACTCAATGGACTGGACCCACATGATGGTCCCCCTCTTAAGACCATGGTCTTTTTTATCTCTCTCTAGAATGTCCTAGTGTTCTTTGTAGGATTGGTTTGGTGGTCATGAATTCCTTGAGTTGTTCTTTGTGATGGAAGTATCTTGTTTTTTCCTTAATTTTGAAAGAAAGTTTTGCAGGGTGCATCAGTCTGGATTGGAAGTTGTTTTCTTTCAGGACTTACAATACTTCACTCCAGCCACTTCTTGACTTGATGGTTTGTGTTGAGAAGTCTGCTGTGATTCTGATGGGTTTTCCTTTATAGGTGATTTTTTTTTCTCTAACAGCTTTTACTATTCTGTTCTTGAGTTGAATTTCTGGGATCTTGATTATTATATGTCTGATTTTGGTGGTTTTTTTTGGATATGACTAGTTGGAGTTCTATATGGATGTCACTTATTTGGAAGTCACTTTCTTTTTCTGTGCTTGGGAAGTTCTCAGAAATTATTTCTGTAATTAAGATCCTGATTTCATTTGTCTTGGCCCCTCCTTTTTCACTCACATTTTTACATCTTAAGTTATGTTTCTTTGAATTGTCTTGCAGCCATTAAATTGTTACTACCTGATTCCTTGCTATTTTTTAGAGATCTTTCCTTTCATGATCACAAGCTGCAAACCTGTTTTCAAGTTTTGAAAATCTGTCTTCAGTTTCTTTCAAGTGGTTTTGCCAGCTTTCAATGGAGTTTTTAATTTCTTGACTATCTCTTTGAGTCTGTTTCATGCATTCTAAATCTCTTTTATATTGTTCATTCATGGTTTCCCTCATTTTCCTATGCTCTTCTATTTTTTT
>RJWT010037077.1:0-13125 GCA_004365215.1 Cuniculus paca | reverse complement strand
TTAAAAACCATTGCAATAAAAGACACGTTCTCATTAAGCTTTGAAAATATACCTCCTCACTGAGAACACACTTATCCCATCGTTCTTGGCAGTTGGCCTTTTCTTGTAATATTTTTTTTTAATTGAAACACTCATTGTATTTTTCAGTCACCCCTTGTCCATAAGGCAATTTCAAATAATTTTAAGTGTCTCGAAAAAATAATGTGGGTTGCTAATTAAATTGGTGATCGAGGAATTCAAAGGTTTTAGCACAGATGTCTAAAAGACAGAAAATAAATTAGCTATGTACAGACCTGTGAGAATAGGCATACTTCAGTTCATGAACTTCATTCCACACTTCTGGGGAAGATGGCAGGTGTTCAGCTCCGGATGCAGGGTTTGCAAACAGAAGCAAAATTTTGCCAAACGCTTTTGTTCATCAACCAAATTATTAATGAGTAGAAGTATTAGTAAGCCGAGGTATGACTGTACCTAGGAAAAACGTGGCAGATAGAGAAAAGAGTAAGTGCAAAGGTCAGAGGCAGGCACAGGCTTGGCCAAGGTAGTATGATGAGAGGCCATCACAGAAGGGGGAATTTGCAAACAAGCAAGAGAGGTAATTGGGGCCCCATTGCTGTGGGACTTAGAGGTCGCTGTAAAAGAGTTGATTCCATTCAGAGAGAGGTGAGCGACCATGAAAGACTTTGTGCAGAGTCAGAGGCATGACTTGGCTTCTGCCTCAAAGAAATCACTGTGGATGTCCTTGGAGAGCTGACTGCAGGGTGGGAGTCTGCTGCTGGACCGGCCACTGGTTAGCTGGTCACTAGGAGGAAGGTGGTGGTGGCCTGTGTAGACGTGAGCCAAGGTGGTCACGATTTGGGACATTTTGAAGGTGAGTCCAGCAGGATTGGATGTGACTTGTATGAGAGAGAAGTCAAAGGTGAATCATGAATTTCTGTCTCAAAAACTGGAAAAATAAAGTTGCTAGTTACTGCGATGGGGGAAACTCAGAGGAGCAAGATTGGAGAGGGAGTGTGATGGATTGGAGTTGCCCTTCAGACCTCCACACCTGAAGACAGTGCAGGACATATGTGCTTTCTGGAGTTCTCCACCCACTGAGGACTTGTAAAGCTTTGAGTTTGAAAGAAGCCACCTGGTGGAAGGGAGGGATGGAGCAGAGCAGAGGTCTGGGCTCAGAGGTGAGGAGGGCAGTGAGGGAGGCAGGAAGAAGGCTAGAGAGTGCTGTGTTCCCAGAGCCCAGGGCAGAGGGAAGAGGGGCGCTCTCAAGAGGCAGAGATGAGCAGCCCTAAAATTCTGCTGCCAAGACTTGATGCTGGTGTGCTGAGTCAGTTTATTACTGTTTTTGCTTATTTTGACCCAGTGATCCACCTCTCTGCTGTACACCTTAGCTTTTGTGAAGGATAAATAGCATGTATCTGATCCCGTTAAGTGACACCATTAGATAGTGCTCACGAGACTGTTGGGGAAGCCACCCAGCTCCTGCTCTGCTGCTTCCAGATAGTTCCCCTGGAGAGGTGGCTGCCCTGAGAACACCAGCAGATGCACAGCAGGAGTTAGGAATAAACACTGAGTGACCTCCTAGCGCCAGTCCCCTTTCCCCTGCAGGCCTCTTCTGGCTCCTCAAGCGACTACACATTACTTCATTGTCACCATTTTTACCTCTCTCCCCCTGCCTAGTTTCCTACTTGTTTCACCAGCATAACTATATTCTTGCGTTAAGGGGGTCAGGGGACAGGAGGCGTGAAGGTCCCTGGGGATGCTTGGTCCAGTTCCGTCCTCCCCCAGGCATTAGACCGTCTCCTGCAGGGGGAGGAATCCTGTAGATTCTGGGGCATCTTCTCCTGCATTGGCTGCTGTGCTCTGAGCTGCTCTTGAATTTGCTATCTTGTGTGAGCCCAGATGAGTGACACAGCCTAGGTGAGTGACCGAGGCAGAAATCTGGAGGAGCAGTGCTGGACTCGTTTACAGCGCTAATGGCTGTGGTGTGACAATCTCACGTCAACCTGAGAGGTGCCTGAGGGGGAGGTTTAATTGCATTTTTGTGTAATAACTACTGGACAGGTGTCAAGGGTTAACTGTCTTGTTTGAGTTGACTTGGAAAAAAATGCAGGAAATTCTCTCCGGATTTCAGCTGGCTCAGTTGTTGCTATCACTAGTGAGCCTGTGTGACTGAGAAAGGCGGGAAATTGGGGGAAAAGCTACGACACATAAGATGGGCTGCTTATGAATGACTACGTTTTGAGAAGTTACTTGTATTATTTTTGTGACACCGATCGAGGGAATATAAACATGTTAAGTGGTTTTGCAAGACTTCCTTTTCTGTGCGTAATGGCAGAAGTCATTAGTAAACTTCCTTTTAAGTATATTAGGAAATTTGACCTGGAATCCAAAAGCACAGCCATTTCAGGTAGGCTTGTTAATGGCAGTGAGTCAACTCTGCTAAGTGAAAAATGCATAAATGTTATGTGGCCTAAAACAGGATCTATCACAATATTATTGGAATGTTTTAGTGTGGTGATGTTTGGCTTTTATCAAAGACTAATTTGGTTTATACGAAGTTTGTTGATTGAGCTATAGGTTTTGTTAACTGGCCATTTTGTTATTTGCATATGTGTGTGGATTTTTAATCTTTGCAGTGATTTTTTTAGTTGTATATTCAGAAAACATAGGGAAAAATTCATTTGTTGTTAAAATTCACTTGTGGTTATCATTAGAAAATATTGCCCTTCTGGGGAACCCTGAATGATTTCCCTTTCTCCCCCGTAATTACTTTTATACACATATACATTTTTGTTGTTGTTTAAACTTGTATCTGTTTTCGAAATATAGGTTAGAAAATCAAATGAATGGAGATCTATTGGAAAAAACCAACATAATTTTCCAAATTTGAGAACCCTGTGGGTGCAGGTTCACTGACAGAGAAAATCTTTCTTAGGAGCATTTTAGTTTATTCTTGTCATCAGTTTAGAAATTCGGGCCTTAAAAAGCGTAACGAGTGAATGTACACTGGTTATTATAGCACACCTTAGGCCAGTAATGCAGAACCTTGGAGAGACCAAGGGCCAAACTGTACCCCAAAACCCACTTATTTATTGCAAACTGCCAACATTGCTATTAAACCTGAATACTGAGGTTTTAGTTTAGAAAAAACAATAGTCATCTTAACAGAAAAACACAGTGACACTCGTGCTGTAAGTTCACCACCACTGCCTTAGGCAAAAGACTCTAGAAATATTGTCTTCTGCCTACAGGAGCCTATTTTTGAAGCCAATCTCTGTTAAAGGGAATTCCTAGATAGGGAGAGTGACTACAGCTTGTACCAAATTCCCATCGTATTCATCTACCTGCCCTTTTGATTGTCTGACTCTTCCTCTGCTGCTTTCTCTCTCCGTATTTTCCTTTCCTTTTATTAAACCTTTCCCCTACTTATGCAGAGAGAGGGTGGAAGAAGACCAGAAAGACAGACAAAGATGAAAGCTTCCATAAAACATTATAATTTCATACAAAAATAGGGAATCTTGGCAGACTCCAGGGAAAGTGGGTAGCTGGGGACATGCAGACTTCCCATGGATTTTCCTAGCTCCTCCAGATTTGCAAGGACTGTGTTTTATCCTTTTTATATACACTGTGTTCATTTTATTCAGGCTCAGAGAATGAAAAATTTCAAAGTTTTAGTTCAGTCCTTGTCTGATGTATAAAATCTTCCCAGTGACAGCTCTGCACATGGTCCTTTACACTTGGATCACAGTATGCAGATTTATTCAGTGACAGAGGGATGGCTGTGTAAACTATGTTACATGTAGGTCCTCAGTGAGCTAGGGTGACCATTAAGAATTACAGCTCTAAAGATTCCAGCATGCCTTAGAATATGTAATAATGAAAGGGAAAGAAAGGGCTCAAAAGGAAAGAGCAACTGGGATAGGGGAAAGGAGAAATGAAAGAAAGGAAAAGATTATATGTACACAGGTTTACACATAAAACTGTATATGTGTATATATGTGCAAGATAACTATACTACTAATCTCTGTTCATCAAGAAGAACAATTTGTGCTGTCATTGTTTGATCATTTTTCATGCCTAGATCTTGTAACCTGAACAACTACTTCTAAGATAACAATATTTATTTATTTATTTTAAAGTGTAAAAAAAAATAAAGAATTGAAGGCAGATTTAATGAGAATGCTATTAAAAAGTAAGAATTAAACACATGCATGCTGTAAAAAAACTGTTGTAAGGACTTTTTTTTTTCCTTTTAGCATTATTTTTCTAACTCTTCAATTTTATCTGTATTAGCTTTATAATTAAGTCTCTATGATCAAGAAAGACATTCCCAGTACTCAGAAGTTGGTTTTCTTATGTTCTGACCCTTTGGTGTCATCTAGCCCCCAATTTTCTTATTCCCTGTTTAGATTTTAAACTTTTGAGTCTACTAATAGGAAACAAATTTACACTTTCGAAATAGCAAGAAAAAAAGGTGTACAGTTCATCAGCCTGTATAAAAATAGCTTTGACATACAATTGCATGAGCCCTAAATAGGAGGGAAGACATGAGGAGGCGAAGAAGCTGGTTTCAGACATGGCTGCTGCAGTCTGGCGTTTCCTCCTGTGGGAAGTGCAGTCCCTTTTAAGTTATAAGAATAAGGCTTTTTTTTTTTAAAAGATGTTTCTTCATAAGAAGTTTCTGATTAATGTGTGGTTAAACTTAGGTCAGGTCTTACTTGGAAACATATTCAAGGACTTTGAAAGCCCTTTTTAAAGCAAATGTGAAATGTATTTTGACTTTCATGGTTTCTAACAAAAACAATAGATTGAAAACATTGCATATAACCTTTCTTGCTTACAAAATATGCTCTGGGGGAATGTGGAAAATGTACTTCATAGGGCTCTAGATATAGAATGGTTGGATCACCTCTATTTCATATAAAAAGTGCAAAATAGCACTCCAGCTACTTTACACAAAATCAGAACTTTATTTTTCTATAAATCAAAAATGTGATAGACATTAGATTTAGAAAATGTAATGTTTGTCAATATGGTACTCAGAATAGTTAATTGTGGAGTATAATTCTAACATTGTTTCTTTTTTGGATTTATTTAGATATCTCTATTTTTCATGTGGGTAGCGAACAAATAAGTGCCCTGTCTATGTGACTGTAGGATTTCTGTAAAACAGTTTTCTGTGAAGAGTTGCAAGTTCATTTATCCAATTAGAGTCTAGAATGTGTATTAATTACTGCAGAATGTTCAATGACAAGTCATGAATATAAAATTTTACTTCCACAAAATGTAATCATCTTAAATACAGAGTAACTCTAGATGTCTCAGAAATATGCCAAAAATTGAGCACAATTTGAATTTTCAATAAGGATTCAGCAGTCAGTCCATATTTCCAGAAAATAACATTCTTAGCAATAACAAGATTTAACTTAAACTAGTACATACATACTCTTCACTGAAGAATTGTAAGCAAGATCATCACAGATTCATTTGCTATTAACAACTTGCTGCCCATGGAAATTAACTTTAATTCTGCAATAAAGAATGTTGCACTGCAGCGAAGTTTAGTATGTTATTACAGTGTTCATTGAAACGCAGTGCCATTCTTTTGTATGCTGATATTAAATTGCCATTTTGTAGGCTAAAAATGCTCAGATATTAGCAGTTTTATGTGGTTTAACCAGGATTGTCATTAGCTTCGAGCTGCTCCTGGAGTGTTCTCAAAGAGCAAGGGCTAATGGAATGTGGTTTGCATGATCATTTGTTCCCTTGGTGGGTTATTGAAGACAAGCGACACTGACAGAAATGCTGTCTCATGCAAGGAATCTGTAGCTGCCTTTAGTTTCCACAGCATCTAGATAGACAGAAAGGGGAAGATGGGTCTGACTCCCAGGGTATATTCCCATTGGTGTGGAGGATGCTTCGTGAGAGGATTCTGTATGTGAGTTCAGTAAAGCCACATCCAACTGCCCATTGGCAGAACCTTGTTTGTTATGTCGAACTGCACAAGAGGGGACCCCAGTGATGAGACACTAGACGACTGACATTGGAGGAGCTGCTTTTCGTGTAAATGGTGCCCATACGTGACATTCAGGAAAATACATCCCTTAAGCTTTAAAAGGCTTAAGAAATGGGTAAGTCAACGTGGGCCCTCAGTGGTTCAAGCATGCCCACTGAGGTTGCCCAAGCTCCTTCAGTGCTAGGACTGAATTCTGAGCCTGGAAGCTTACGGTCTATCTCGAGCTACTCTCTGGTTTGATTAGCAGGATCTTTCAAAGTAGTTCACATCATCTGGAACTAGGTAATCATAATGTTGACACATGGCCAGAGGTTAAAAATGAGATGCACGAGGACCCCACAGCCCCTGCCAACAGTACTCCTGCGTAACTCAGTGTTATCAATGGGTGGTGACTGTTTTTGTACTATGATCGTAAATCCTGATGACACCTGGCATTACCCTCTCACTAAGTCCTTTAGCAATGAGAGTATCATTTATTACTTTGCTTTTCTCGGCATGCACGCTTCAAGTTTTTCCAAATAGCCTTGCTGACATGGCAGAAGTGGTAGGATATAGTGATGTACATGTGTGATCTGATTTTTTTTCTGAAGACCAGGCTCCTCTTAAAGTGGCACTAGTGTGTGCAAGAAAATAGTTGCAAATGAAGATCTACAATTACTCATAAAAATTTGGCAGGAGATTGCTTATGTTTCATTTTGTGGGAGTGTATAATTGTATAGATGTCAATGTAATTATGACTGAATTTGGTCATTGTAGTAATTTATTGGAAATAAATTTATCTCCTTTTTTTAAAAGGAGAAAACATGAGGACAGTGTTAAGTATTCAGCTAGAAGAAGTTGTCATTGAACCAGTTATGCAGCTATCATTGGTGTAACCTAATTTGGCACTAACATTTTTGTGTCTGTAGTTCAGAATTTTTTATATTACTTTAAAAGGTTCACATTATTAATGTGTCCCAACTTATAGAATTACAAGTGTAGTACTGTATTTTAGTGAAGTCATGATTATGATATTAACAAGAGAAACTTATAGAAAACATTCTGAATATTCTATATTAAGGACTATGAGCATCCAAGTACAGGGGAAGAAGAGAAAAATCAGAATTTCAGAGTCACATGTATTCACAGATCTGCGGGAAACTATGCTGACAACAGTATGTTTTTCACATCTTCTGGAGATTGCTTAATTTCTATTATTTTTTTCCTTTACTGAAAAAACTGTTTATCTGGTACTTTGTAACTCATGAAAAGTTATTCTTTGGCATTGGACTCAAGGGTCCATCTTCCTGATTGCAGGTACTTCCTTGAACTCTGAGTCTGGGCCTATTTCACATAACTACAAAGCAGTGTTTCTTTTCAATGTCAGGAGTTAAAGCTGAATATAGTTCAGCCAGATGACACTGAGACATCAGTGTTTTACAATTCAAGAATGCACAGATTGATGGGACTCTGTGCACTTTGATGCTAAAGCCACCATTGTCATGGAAACCAAGATTTTCTGCATTTACCTTTACCAATAACTGTCTTTGTCATCTCTATGCATATATGCTTCTTGGGGCTCTGTTTCCTAAGTTTAGGCCAATATTTTCAACCGGAAATAATATATTCCACTTATTTTCCTTATCTATGCATGTCTATAAACTGAAGAGGAAAACTAAATGTGAATCCAATCAAGGTTAGCTTTTACTGTTTGTAAGGCTTAAGTCTGAAAGCCCTCCCTCTATCAGTGTGTGATTACACTGCACTGGATTACACATTCTTTTTGTCTTAACCTAAACAATTCAATCTACTCCTAAGTTGTCAACATAAATTGATTTTCCACAAAAGTTGATTTTAACGGAAAAATGAATTTTTGTTATCCATTAACTGGTCATGTTAGCCACATAAGACAGTACATCCAGAAACAGTTTTCGTGAAGGTATTTGTTAAGTGCTCTGTCATCCTGGATGGATGATGACATTGCACGGTCTCCCCGATCTATGTCCTCGTGTAAGGAAGGGCATCTAGTTTCTGTGGATGCTGATTGAGATACTTTTTACAGAAACATAAAAGAAATTTACAAGACTTGAAGAAAAGACCTCATAGTAGACTCATTCTCACAGTGATCTGACTTATTTTTAGTTCAATCTCAAGCCTCTGTTTCAATAATCACAGCTCTGTGATAGCTATTTACAGCCCGCACATTGCCAGACACTACTGTTTCTGATTATAGCTTTGCATTTGCTTCTTTTGAATTTAAATAATTTGTGGACCTTATCCAAGTGTCTGACTGAGTGATATTGTGCCTCGTGATTGACAAGGAAAAGAATAACACAAAATCATGCTACTTGACATGAATGCTATGTTAAATCATTTATTGGAGGTGTAAGCTTGCTCTAGGCAATAAAATAATTCATTTTCTTTAATTGAGTAAAGTCTAAAAACTTGCTTTATTTTTTCTCCTCTGTATCATTCACATATTTACTTTACTGTTGCTTCCCCACTGCCTAGCACCATACACTGGTAACTATTTTTGAATAAATTGTATGTATTGAAGAAATATCTGTAGCATGTAAAAGTACATTTTGTATGCAGTTATACTCTATCTAAAGTTTCCTCGTCTGTGATTCTTTCTGAAAGTGTTAGTTTTTGCTGGCAGTTACAAACTCAGAGTTCCTGGTGCTTGTACCTGCAGTGTCAGCAAGCCCATGAGTAAGTGTGGTGTCACCAGGCCTACTAACTGTGAAACTGGTCCTTCCAGAGTAATAGGGTGACAATGGGACTGTCCTCAGCAGGTCTTTGTTTGGTTTTATGTTGCCCCAATTTTTTTCATAGCTACGTAGACTATGAAGTCACTGGAGTTAGAGAGTAAGAACCAAGAACTTTTTACTTGATTTATGCTGAAATAGAATCATTTTTATCTTCACTTATTACAACCCTTGTATGGCTACTGCTATCTTAAAATATTTCCCTGTGGTATTTTAAGAGTTTCAGACTTTTAAAAGTTTTATTTATCTATCCCTTTTATTTGCTTGTTTTGCTAATGTATTTAATTAAATGCCATTTTCTGGACAGCAGTCAGTATATATAATGATAAAGCACTGAAACCGTTGAGGATTTTATATGATAAAAAACAAAGAATCCACTGTCACTGTTCTTATTTAGTGTTGCTCTGAAAGTGCTGGCCAATATAAAAAGAGATGAAAAGTAACAAAACAGGTATTGAAAGATAGGGAGATAAAATGTCATTATTTGTAAGTGGTAGGCTACTTACTTTGATTTACCAGTTAGGAAACAAAATCAAACAGAAAAAGAGAAAAATAAATTCACTATTAAGCAGTGGTTCTCAAAATATGGTTCCCAGGAACCTCACAGAGGTTTGAAAGGTCAAAGCTACTTTCTTAATCATATGTAGATACTTCCGTCTTTTCTACTCATTTTTATGAGTGTACAGTGAAGTTTTCTGGGGACTTAGCGATGTGCTTTCCTAACAAATTGAATGCAGAAGCATATGTTAAGATACAGCTCTCTTTTAGTAAGCCAGACAATACTTTTACACAAATTAATAAAAACATTTTAAATATGAACATTTCAAGCATATAATATTATTGATTCAAATATGAGAGCTCTGTGATTTCATAAGTAAATTTTGAGGTGGTTGTCAGGTAAAAATTTGAAAAGGACTGATGCAAAGGATGTGTGTATTTAACAGTAATAAACATAAGTGGAAAAAAGTAAACAAAGAGTAAACATGTGGAATATATAATATCCTATATTATAGGTTATCAGTATTTGAGATTCTTAACTATATTTCTTAGTGGTAAGTTTGATTATAATAAAATTTTTGTTTCTTTTAATTAATTTATAGATCTCACGTATTTTCAATATATCACTGTTTGAAATTTATAGTATATTTCAGTGGAAATATGATAAATTTTTGGAAATGAAAATTTCTACAAATTTTAACTGAATGAGTATTAAGTTTATTCAAGAATAAGAGAGTAGTAACTGCCAAGAATATGTTTTTAAAGAAAAATGGACATCTGTCTTATCTGTTATTAAAGTGTATAATAGAAAGTCAGAACTACCTCAAAACTGTCTTTATTGTGTACTGTGCATATGTGTATACATATACATATCTATGTGCATTTATCATAGGATAAAGGAAGCACTGGTGTCTAGCATTATAATAAAAGCTATGTAAACGAATGCATTTCTAATCAGTTCTGTAATGATAAAATGTGATTGATATTAGAGGTATTGCTAAGGATTCATAAAGTGTTAGGAGGCAGTTCTAAGTGGAAAACCGTTTGTATAGATGTTTGCTATCATGCATCAATCAAGTGCTTTCAAATATTCCTATTCTTTAATGTAGCAAATTTATTTCTAGCAATCTCTCCCAAGGAAATACTCGGAAAAGAGAAAACATTTATGAACGAATCTGTCTACAGCACCATGCTTTATAATAAGGCAAATTTTATGACAGCATATGTACCTTTACCTTGGTCCATAGTCAAATGAATATCAAATGGCAAAGAAAAGCAACATACAATATATATTTTTTTGAGGTGGGGAGAGTGTTGAGATAGGGTCTTGCTATATAGTTCAGTCTGTGAACTCTGTGTAGCCTAGATTGGCCTCAAACTCACAGTGATCCTCCTGCCTTAGCCTCCCAGCTCCTGGGATTACAGTCCAGCACTACCATGCCCATACTGGAATATTATTAAGTAAAAAGAGAATACAACATTTCATGTAATTGAACAATACAACAATAGAGAATACAATATTCATCAATCCAACTATGTAAAAATATATCAAACTGGTAGGACTCTACATCTTACTACATTAATAGTGATTATCTCTGGATTCTGGAATTATAGATAATTTTATTATTTCTTTAATACCTTTCTGTATTTTCAACTAAGGAGCATATATCACTATATATAAAAGTGATACAATTCAATGAACTTTACAAACAACTATTGAAGTTTTAATTTACATATTAAAACAAGCCAGACAGCTGTTGTAAGGATGAGCTTTGAAATGAGATTCGAAATTCCATTTCAGCTCTTAGTTACCTGCCCTTTTCCTTCTGCTGGTCAGTTCCATCTTCAGAGTGCACTTATTTACTGTTTATTTGCTAGTAAACTGTGCAGCTTATCTGGATCTTTAATGTCCTTACCCATCAAAGGATACCCTTTCCAATTTTGAAACCTGGGAATTAAGTGATAAGGAGCTCTAAAGCTTGCCTTTCCGACACAAATTTTATCTTTTGTCTGTATGTTTCTCTTCCACTATACATTTCCTTCTAAAATATTCTCTTTCCAATTGTGCTTCTCCATCTTCTCCTTTACCTTCCAAGATCTGCAGATTGGAGAAGGGACAAGAAGGTCATTTTCCTGTCCGTCCCTCAGTACTGCTCTAGGTAGCATCCAATCCTTGTGTTGCCTATGTAACTGCTCCTCATTGTGGTAGCCTCTGTAAGAAACTGTAGAAATTCAAGGACTCAGTGTAACTGGACTGACTTCCACTTAGCAGTGAGTTGCTATTGCCTTTTTTCTTTACATCTTACCCTGTTTTGTGAGACCTTGTGCTATCTACAGACAACTTGCCCTTGGATCCACGTTTCACGTTTGAAATGATTAGCAGTTGGGAAATTCATTTTTTGATGAAGTTTCATATATTGTTTATGAAAACTTTAATTTGCAATCAGATATTTTAACCAGTAGCCAGTCCGTGGTGCTTACTAGAAAATATTGTTACATTTAGTTGTTAATTCAAATGTCTTTAAATATATTAATTGCTGATGATATGCATACACATGGGTACAATATTAGAAAACTTATGCAGATCCATTTACTTGATATCAAATGTAAATACCTTATTATTGAACTGCTATTAAATTCTACAGTGTAAAGTTTTAACCCCTCCATACATTTTAACTAGAAAGGCAAAATCTTAGCTTTGATTCTCTTTGATTTGTCGTTGCTTGGTGGGATTGATGGTGTTTGATGCCTCTGTGTGATGGATGTATACTGATCAATCTCTTTTTAAACTTGCAGCAAATAGTGGCAGCAATAAATGCAGGGATTATACCCTTAGGAAACACCTCCAATCAAATCAGTCACTGGGATTTGGGAAGCTCCTTCTTCTTTGCTGGCACTGTTATTACAACCATAGGTAGGAGACGACTTATTTCATGTTTCATTTTGGTACAGCGTGTGACTTAGAATTCATTGGTCTGAAAATCTTTATTCAGTTGGTCAAAATGATTGCCTGAAGGTAGAAAACTGAATGATAATAAATTGGTCTTGAAAATAAGGTTTAAAGTGTGATCAGAGGAGTCACAGAAATGAATTAGCTATGATTTCTGAAAACTGAGTAGGTTTGAAAAATATATGCAAGTCCGAGCAACACAGCGGTCATTTGATAGATGCCCAGTGATATTAGGACTGGCTTGAACTGATGATTTCTTTGAGCAGATAGTTCTTTAAAATTTATTTGCATCTTTGTTTCTTTAGTGTAACTGAACAGGATTTGAATATCATTTTAACATTATTTTCACAAAGTTCTTATTTGATATCATACTTTCCAATTTGCAAATTTTAACTCTATATTTCAACAGGCTGTGTGTGTCATTATATGACCACGTATTGTGTTGACTTCAAAGTTTGTTTTTATATGTTATATTTTGCCTATAGCAAAACATATAAAAAGTTAACACAGAAATATAACAATTACAGAAAGCACGGCAGTTCAGGTCTTTGATGTTTTGCTTAATCACGTTGTGCTAAAATCATGTTATTTTAAAAGGGTCACATCGTAGAACATGGTCTCAGTTTTGAGCTTGGCGATGCACAATATACAGAATCTTGTAGCAGCAGACAGGGTGTGTGTAATGTCCACTACGTTAATCAGTCTTTTGGTGCCCAGGTGCTATCTAGAGACTATAAATACACACCTTACATTCTGTGAGGTATGGGAAGGCTTATAGCTCTCCTGCTCATGGAAGAAGGTGGGTTTTAAGAAAGAGAAGAAATTCACAGTCATGAATGAATTTCAGGTAGAAGAAAATATCAGTGCAGAGGGGAGTTTTTCCCTTGTACATATGCTGGCAATGAGATGTCCTG
>RJWT010037076.1:0-13127 GCA_004365215.1 Cuniculus paca | reverse complement strand
TCTTTCATAACAAACTTTCTAACATAGTACTAGCAAAGATGCATTACTCAGGCACATCACATCACACCTGAAAAAGAGGTTTAGGTCACACTTCAGTTCCCTGGACCTGAGTATGTATTCATTTCTGTGCAGAAGTAGCCTCCAGCATGGCAGGGTATAAAGGGACAGGTGATTTATTTATTTGCAATGGAACTCTATTTCTTGGAATGATGTAGAGTAGCCTATTTATTTCAGCACACAGGCTGGTTTACTCTGAGGGAAGGAGTTCTCTAGCAGCTCGGCGCATCCAGCTGTGGATGACTTCCTCAAATGTTTCTCCAAGGTGGACACAGCATTGTGAGACAGAGATTAACACACGGACAGGTGGAGGGCAGCAGCAACAGAATTCTGGAAAGGCAGTTCTCACACATATTGCTCACCAAAGCCTTGATTTTCCTTGGGAAACCTCAGGTAATATTCTTTTCTTTCCCATTTCCAATATCTCTGGGCCACTAATCTCTAGGAGTACCATCCAGGGACACATCTATACTTCTAGAGAAGAGAAATGCTGACATCTAATAGATACTTTTTTTTAACCACGTGACTTTAGAAGAGAGTGTCATATCATATATTAAATCTATCATGGACTGGAGCATGGAGTTTTCCCCTTGCAAATTTTTCATGCAAGTATGTACTTAGATTTTCCAGTTTATTCCAATAAGAATATACTGTTACAATGCAGGGCTAATTTTTAATGATAAAAAAGACCACACATTGACAGTACAGCTGATACATGATCCAACCAATTCCCCAGAAGTCAGTGGTACAATCGGAAGTAATAATCCTGGTCACATTTTTATAATTTACATGCAAGTTGCCATATTCCTTCCACTGGATAGTCTGGGGATAGAATGGTGGAATAGGTTGCAGCAATTAAGTGAGTTATAAGAAAATTTTTAAAAAGGAGAAAACATGAAATACAGTGAGAAGTCTTAGTATAATAGCAAGGACATCAGAACAATTCGATTGTTTCAGCCTGTGACATACTGTACTATATCTTCCAGAGAAACACACACATAGTGTAAGTACAGTATACCACACTGACCATTCGCTAATGTACATCTATGTCTATACAAAGGTGGAAGTGAGTCTTAACTAATAATGTGAATAAAATATCTCTATTAACAGCAAGGAAAATGAATTGTCAATTTAAAGATGCACTGTTTCATCTGATGCTTCCAAAATAAAAGAGTTGAACTTTTCATTTATCGCCAACAGGAAGTCTGCATATTTTCTGGGTCAATTTTTTAAAATTAGCCTAATGCAAAACAGGAGGGGAGACTGGTGTATTCTCTGGGTGATTAGGGCATAAACATTTTTCCTCATGGGAGGGCTGTTGCACATAGACTAAGACACCAGTAGGCATGAGATTCAAGTTACCAGAACACACAGAGCATCCTTAAGGGTAGCAAACATGGCCAGAGGTGAAGGTTGGGCACGACAAAAATCAGATGAACTTTTTGTAGAGGGCAGGGTGGAAAGGGGAACAGGGGAGGACTACCTTTAAGAAATGGGTATGATATCACTGTAAAAAATAGGAGTAAGAAAAAAAAAACTGCTGGATTAATAGGGGAAATACTACACATGTGAAAAAAGAACCACAAGGAAGCAGAGTATAAGACATGAAGGGTTCCATTTACCCCTCAGAAAACTTGAGAAATGTACTGTTACCCTGAGACAAAGCACAAGGGTCAGGGAGAAAAAGGAAGGACAATCTCTGGAAGTACACTGCTTCAGGGTTCCCTAATGTCAGGTCTGATTTAGCCCTTGGAGGGGTAGGAGCTAACTCTTTTTTTATTATGTTCTTTACATTCATCAGTGAAAGGTCTGGAATGAGCCACACAAAGCCAAGACCCTTTTTTCTCCTTTCTCATGGCATTTGTGTGCCAAGATGTGGTCTCATGTCAATCAGTTTCACTACACTCTTGGGCATGTTTGCTAGATGCTAATCTTAAGGGTGAGCTATGTCACATTTAGTTAACTTATGTGTTTGGTGTAGTGCACAATAATTTTATATGGATTGCTGTTCTCCAAGAAACCAGAATAAAACCAAATCCATCTATTTGCAACAATTTTGTTTTTCTTGATGGTTTAGAGATTCTTCTGTCTGTTAAAGGGCCCAAGACTACTGGTGAAACATAAGTTGGCAGAGCGTGGGGTAACCAGTGAGGGCTGACTGAATGAACGTCAGGTCACTGGGTGTTGGGCATCAGGCTTGCTTCTTTATAGCTCTCCACTGCTAAGAAAACCCATCATGTCTGGAGAACTTCACTTTCTCATGTACAAGTGTGAAAAAAATAAGTTGACATCATTTTCACAACAAATTTCCATTCAAAAAATCATGAAAGCAATCCTACAGACTCACATGGAGTGTAAGGTAGCTTTGGAGAAAGAGTGCCAGAGAAGGTGGTTTTCTAAACCCAAATTCCACAGTTCAATGGGTCAGACCAGACTTGCATTTGACAAGGGAGGTTAGGAACAAACAGATTTTACTTTGGAGTTGTAAGGCTTTATCTACTAAAATGAGAAACTGGTAAAATCATGATTTTATATCTTTCTTTAAACAGGTATAGGTAGATTATCTTCTATTATGTCTTATAATTATGGTCCGTTAAGTCAGCAATCACAAATCTATTTATAATTGTTCTCAAAATAGGCCATTTTATTTCAATCCCAAGAGCTCTATTTTCAACTTGAGATCTTAATCCACTCCAAAATTAAAGGAAACCAAAAACAGCAACAAAAACATCTGTATTGGAATCTTAGTGTTGGAAAGAATCTCAGAGAAGTTTAATTTGGCCTTTCCCTTATACTTTTCTGATAGGGCCACACAATCTTTGGTTTAAAACTCTATGGATAGAGTATTCTGGACTAGCTAGGATGTGCTGAGAAATACACAGCAGGACTTTAGGAGGTTTTGTCTCCAACACCCATCTGCAATGGGATCTCCATGGGGACAGATGAGCTCTCTAGCAGAGATACCTCAATACAATTGCTGAGCAGGGACTGGGCAGTTACTCCTCAACTCAGGTGAACCTAAAAAGAATTGTGAGGCTGTTTCATGTTTGGATAGGTCAAATCACTCAAATCTTTTTCTGGAGCAAAAAATAAGTAAAAGGAAAAGCATATGAAGTGAACCAACACAGACTCGCTTTGTACCTCCCCCTCCACACATCTACGAGAGTTCCTGGGAACATGTTTTGGATCACATACCTGGATGTCCAGGTGGAAGTGATAAAGCAAGCATCTCTTCTCAAAGTGAAGGTCGTAGACATCAGGAAGCTGCCCCAGTGTTAACTGCTCACCCTTCAAGTAAGGTCTGAAGAAGTGACAGCTGCTGAACTCACTAAATTCTGAGTAGTGACCCTGTATGACTCCACATGGTTGGTCTGATGTGCTAGGCAATGCTACCATCACTTGGACATGAAGGCAATGGCCTCAAAGGGCAGAGTACTTATCCATGAAAACAATCAAAAACCAAATTGAAGCAACCACCCCAAGCATCCTAATAACAGATCCCCCGATGTTACTTTAGGAGTTGCCATTTTGAAGTCTGTGGCTTTCTGTTACATCAGGTGAGCCACAATCTTTTTAGCGGTGAGGTCCAATTGGTGTCTCAAGAGCTGGGGTCACTGGTTGTAGGTCACACTAAGAGCTGACTTATGATGTGGGACCAATTCCTGTTCCTCTTTGGCAGCTCCTGTCTAGGAGACACGGAGGTTATGGGCAGAAACTCCTGCTCCCTTTCCACTTTGAGGTTCAGGAATATTACCCAGGGAGTGAAGATACAGTAAAAGGTCTCATGACTCATATCATTACTCTGGCATATTATCAAGAATAAGGTTTTTATTTTAACATTCTATTGCTAGGGATGGTGCTTTACACAGATTCTGAATAGATGCAGGATCTATGAGTTGGGAATTTCCAGAGCTAATGATATCTGGAATCAAAGCGAATATGGGAAAGAAGCTGGTTCCTTTCCCACAGCCACAAGATTCAAGACACATGAGTTTCACCCAACTGCTACACAGATTTGAGCATGTGAAGGGAAGGGAGCTTCTTGGCTCCAGAACACCCTCTGATGGCATCCAACCCACTTCATGGACAGGTTGTTCACATCCCTCCACTGAGATGTCAGGGAAACCAAGGTGAAAGGCAAACCCCTCAGGGGCCTGATGCATAGATTTCTAAGGCCTTGGAGGAGGGCCTGAGGTTCTTACTCTGGAAACATGAAGATGACAGATCTTACAGGTGTCCAACAAGGAAGCAGCCTTTAATTTGTACAATCAAATGGGTTTAAAGAGGACTAAGGATTATGTAAAGGTTTAGGTAGGATTAGAAGAGCTTGGGACTGAGGAAACTGGAGGAGAAGGGTGCATAATCAAGTACTGAGAGGTGTGGATGAGTACAGCAGATGCATGGAGGCAAGCTAGAAAGTGGGAGTCAAAGAGAAAAGCAAAGGGAAGGGGCAGGGAATGAGAAGCATCATCCCAGACTGGAAATCTGGGTCCTGCTGCTAAGTAGTATATCCCTTTTGTGCTTTTGCTTTCCCACCAATAAGGATGATTTAAAACATCCCTCCCAGTACTATTATTCTGCTAAATCAAAGATCAGTAAAGCTTTTCTGTGAAGACCCAGAAGGGACATATTTTAGTCTTTATGGACCATACGTTCTCTTTTGTGGCAGCGACTACACTCTGTGATCTGTGACTAGTACAATAGCAGACACAGGTGATGTGTGAGCAAATGAATGTGAATTTGATAGTAAAACTATTTCGAAGTCACAGAAATATGAATTTCATCTAATTTTCAGGTCTCACAAAGATTAGTGTTCTTTCTTTTTAACCATTTAAAAGTATTGCAGTTACTATTAGGGCTCTTGGACTGTACAAAACACAGGGTTGGGTGTAAGCCATAGTTTGTCAGCCCCTGCACCTTGTTTGTTCTTTCTTTCTTTCTTTTTTCTTTCTTTTTCTTTTCTTTCCTTCCTTCCTTCCTTCCTTCCCTCCCTCTCTCTGTTTTGTTTTGTTTTGTTTTTTTTTTTTGGACCGGGGATCGAACTCACAACCTGCACTTTTTGATACAGATACTGGTGTGCAGTCTGTCTTCTTAATTCATGAACCCTCGTGTGATTTGTTAACCTTAACTGTCAAACTGGGAGCTGCACAGGAGATTAGTAAAGTACACTTCAAGATGTGTCTGGGTGGGTATGGAAGTGTGACTTTGGGGTACATATATGGCACCTAGCCCCTTCTTCTCTGGTGCTGTTCTCCTCTGTTTCCTGGTGACCATGAGGTAAGCAGCATTCCTCTGCGAAGTTCCTCCCCCATGATGTTCCTGCCTTGGACTCAGGTCACTATGGACTGAACCTCCTGAAAGCTAAATCAAACCTCACTTCCATTAAATTGTGGTTCTGGGTCCTAGCAATGAAAAATCTGACTAATACAACTGAAGACTCTGAATTTGTTTACTCATCAGTGATTAGATTTCATCATCTTGACCCGCACTTCTCAAATTTAATGGGCATACGGGTACTGTATTTTGTTAAAATGAAGATCAACTCAGTAAAAGATTAGGATGGGGTTTCAGAGGTTTATCTGTTGCTGTTTTGTTTTAGGAAACAGGGTTTCACAGACTGGTCTTGAACTTCTGGGCTCAACTGATCCTTCTGCCTCAGCTGTCTGAGCAGGTGAGACTACAGGTGTGCAACACCACATCTGGAATGTATTTTGCATATAGAATAAGCTTTCAGAGGATACTGGTCCATGCTCCAATCATAGTTGGAATTACAAGGATTTAGAGCATGGGCAGGTTACTACATCAGGACACCCTGGGGTTGAGTCCTTGGGCTTGACCATTCCATGGAACTTTAATTCTAATTTTGTGTAGAAAAACAGCAAACAACATTATGTGTGGTCTTGTAGGCTCTTCAACTTCCTTTTAGGTCCCTGTTATGTTTTAGGTCTAGAATGTTCCCCCCAAAAGCCTCACACATTCACAAGTAGGGTTTTTAGAAGGTGACTGAATTATTGGGACCCTGTAGCTGACTCACTGTTAGGAACTGAAGCTTGGTCAGAAGAGGTGGGTCACTGGAGGTGGGACCTGGAAGGGCATAACTCCCTCTCTAGCTCTTCCTTATCTTTCTCTGCTTCCTGGCCACCAGGAAATAAGCAGTTTCCTCCACGAGACCTTTCCATCATATCCTTGCTCTTTGGAGCCAGCTGACTATGGACTGAAAACATGAGCTAAAATAAACCTCTGCTTGTTTAAGCTGTGGGTATAGGGTACTTTGTCCCAGTGATGAGAAAGTAACTAAGACAGTGCCTAAGAAAGCCATAAAGACTTGTGCCAATGCCTTTTCTCTGTGTTTATAATTATAGCAATGCACATGTCTCTGACTTCCTTCAACTCCTATAAACAAAGGGAAGCATCTCTGGCACTCAGATGCCCTGTGGGTCCCAGATCATGGTTACACAGGAGAACTGTTTCTAACATTGAATACTGGCTTGTTCTCTTTCTTCACCCAGCAACATCCTCCCACGGCCCTCCCTCACAACTATAAGCACAAGACTTTTATATTCAGGGATGCATTAGGATGGAACGGACACAATCTGTTTTGGAGGGAGTTCCCAACAAAATTATTTCTCCAATATAAATTAAACTGAGACATCATTGCCAGTGCTAAAATACAAATGCATTCATCTGTAAGACTAATCAGAAATTCTGCTTTTGCCTTCAGAGGCTTTCCCTGGATTTGCTCAGTTGAGTGGCAGGGTTAACCTCTGTTGACAATGATCTAATAAATGTGTGAAAATGATTTCCATTACAAAATCCTGTCCTAGTTCAGTTTAAGAATTTGCTTATGAGACAAAGCTAAAGTGCACACATTAAAATATCTCTCAACTGATGTGTATTTTATAGATTTTTTCCCCTGTAAACACCAGGCAGTTCAGAAAATAAGTAAGCTATATAGGGACAAAAAAAAATCCATATTGGGCACATAGATTTTTTTTTGTGACTAACAGGCCATCTGAAAGTACTCAGGTTTCCATAGTAACTGTGGCCAGGCTGATCAAATCAACAAATAGCCACAATTTATCTAAGGGTCTCCAATAAACTTTTTTTTTTTCCATCTGGAAAAGAACATTGCGAATTAGATAAAGTCTTCAAAGACAATGGAGGCTTTCAGAAAATCCAATTTCAACAATAGTAATGAAAGAAGAAAAGTGCCTGCTTGCTCTTTCCACAAATAACCTAGCAACTGAGTTTCATCTCTGTTCCTTTAAGTACCTTAACTAGAGTAGGGATTGGATGTATTAATTTGCAATCAGTATAGGGATGACCTCACAATGTTGCTTCTGGATAAAGTCAGATACGCATGTGACATTAAGGCCATCAGCGGCATCCTCCACATTACTTACAGGTTCCAGATCTGCATTACAATCCCCACAAAGCTGTTCTTGTCCGAGCACCATTTTGGTTTCTTTTGGTTTAGACTCAAGTAGTTTCTGAATGGTCACAAATATAAAAACTGTGAAGGCACACACATCATATATTTTTTGGCATGTGTTTGGGGTGTTTGTGGGTCAGTCTTGGAGTGTGTGTGTCCCAAGCAGCAGGGCTTCCTGATGGAGTCTAAAAGCAGTTAGTAGGGTCAAGGCCTCTTTTCTCTGCTTCTAGTCTCTCACCTGTGCTGATCTCAGTAATCTGGGTGCCACAGGGAAGAAGTGAGGGTCCTGGGGAGTGTCCTTCAGGGGTGGGGAGCCAAAAGCTCACTCACTACCCTCTCATTTCCACCACAGCAGGAACTGCAGGCAGAGGGGGTCTTTTCTGGTTTTGTGCTGCACTGCTGGGAGAGGGATGATGCTGGTAAAGTAGAACTGTTCTTAACCTCTTCACATTTAAAAATTTTAAATAGTGTGCTGACACTTTTTTGCTGGAGACTTAGGCTCCCACAAAGGTACCTTCATGCAAAGCGTATATAGAGGCATGATGGTAGAAAGTTCCTGTTCTGTCATCTTCATGACATTTAGCTTTAGATTCTGACCAAGGAGTATTTTGCAGAATCTATTCAAACCAGTCTTTCCAACCAAACACTTCAGCCAGGGAAAGCTTAGTGTCAATTGTTTGCAAAATATCTGTCAAGGTTAGTGTAGTCATGGGCTCACAAGCCCATGAATGAGACTCTTAGTTTAATCTGAGACTTAACCTTTTGTCTACAAGACAAGGACAGATAAACACACCAGCCTTAACTTCCATGGGTCTTTGACCCCCTTTTACAACTTTCCAACAAACCTTGAATTAATATATTTTATTGTAATTGCTGGGACTAGTACTACAAATCTATAATATTAAATTATTATGTAACTAATATTATTCCAGTTTTTATACATCCTTATCTCTAATATTGTTACTTGGGGCTGCAAAAAATATATGAACCCAGTCATATATCCACAATCTTGGAAAAACAGATTTATATCTAGATATTTTAGAAACAACTGATTTAAAAACCCTGGGAAAATATGTGAGAAAGTCATGTGCTTTCATGTCAGTCCTCATTTAATTAATATCTTATTTTTTTCTCCAGTGGAAGGAATGTTCTAGACTAGCCTTGTCTAGTAGAAACACAATGTGATCCATGTAGACAGTTTTAAATTTTCTAGTAAGCTTATTAAAAACATAAAAATTGCCAGGGATTTAGCTCAGTGGCATAAATGCCTGCCTGGCAATTGCGAGGTCGTGAGTTTGATCCCTGGTAACAACAAACAAACAAAACATAAAAATAGGTGAAATTAATTCAGTATTGTAACTGTTAATTGTGGCATGTCAACTTAAGAAATGCCAGGGGATTAGTAAATTACATTGCTGGGTGTATCTGGGTGAGTCATTGAAGTCTGATCCTGGGTACTACATATGGCCTCTGGCCCCTTCCTTTGTGATGTTGTTTCCTGGACTTTGCTTTCCAGCTGCCATGAACTAACTAGTTTTGCTCAGCTACACCCCTCAGCCATATCTCTGCCTTAGAGTCTGCTGACTTTGGACTGAATCCTCTGAAACTGTGAGCCAAATCAAAACTCTTCTCTTTCAAGTTTTAGGTGTTAAGCATTGTCCTTGTGATGGGAATGCTGACTAATACCAATATTATTGTGATGTTTAATACTAACACATAATATGAAATATAAAATATAACTTTTATGACCATGTCTTTGACTCAATACATTCAGGATATTATTTCAATGTACAGTCAGTATAAAATGATTGCTAACAAAATACATTCCTTTCGTGTTACTGAATCTTTGAAAACCAGTGTGTATTTTACATTTAAAGCATGAATCCAATTAGATGAGACACATTTTAAATGTTCAGAAGTCATATGTGCCCAGTAACTACTAAGTTGGACATTATAGCCTGAGGGAAATTTTCAAAGTAAGGGAAATTGCAACTTTTACTTCTTGGAATTAATAATTATATGATTATTTAACTGATGACATACTCAAATCACAAGAAGTGGATTGGCTTGGTTCCTTTGGGCTGACCTATCTAAAGAGTAGAAGAATTTCTGGTCTTCTTTGGTCACCTGAGGACACAGGCTGGGTGTGGAAAGAGTTGCGAATGATGATATTGACCTGTGGCTGGGAAAAGATAGACTTAATGACGAGACTAATGCAGAGGTTGTCTCGAGGTTCTGGGGCAGAGACTGGATGGTTATGGCTGGTAGTCAGGCCAAGGTGGCATCAAAAAACAGAGGGCAAGTAGAGATGTCAGATCCCTCAGCTGGGCCAAAGCTTCCAATCAGGTAAGCAATCTAGTTCCAAAAGCTGTCAACAGCCTCCCTTGTGCCCCATGCCATTAAAAGTGAGTGCAGGCAGAGATGTTTTGGAAAGTCATCTGCTGAAAACATCAGGAAGATGGAGAGTTAGAATCGATGCTCTGGGAAGCTGTGGGAATTAGGACACCAATCCACTGGTCTGTTCTCAGGAATGATTCCTTGACAAAAATTTTTAATGCTCAAAGTAGGATACTGAAAATGCTTTTGCCTCTCCATTTCATGTCATTTTCACACATACATGAAGCTTCAGAGTTTACAACTTTTCATAAATATAAGTCAAACACAAATTTAAGTAATGTTTACTCTATTTGATATATGAATTACTATAAAAGTGAAAAAAACAGAACCATGGCTAACATTTGTTGAACACTCACTATATGCCAGGTATTTATTTAAGCAGCTTACAAAATGAACTGCTTTAATTTTCTGAGTAGTCCTATGCAGTAGGTGCTATTATTGTACCCATTTTTACAAATGAGGAACCTAAAGGTCAGAGATTAAGAAACTTATCCAAGGTCATCAGCCAGGAAGTGGTAGAGTACAGATGTAAAACTCCGGCTAGTCAGTCTACCGCTAACTTGTCTACATTGTATTTTCTTTCTAAATACCATGCTGAAATGCTGATTAATTTCTCCTAGATCAATACATTTGAAACCCAGAAATCTGGCCCCAGGACTGAGATGTCTAACCACTGTGCAGTACCACTTCTCAAATCAAAGTGGCACACCACGCTCAGCATAGGAACTGCTGGTGCCTAGCAGCTACCACTTGGGGCACGCTGTCTGCATCAATGTCCTACCAGCACCATACCCTCTGCTCCTCAAGGACAGGATGGGAGGTGGTACTCAAAACTAAGACTTCATAAGCAGTTGCATATTTCATACTTAATCCTAACTTTCTCTACTTATGGAACTTTAGAAAGTATTCCTACTTAGCTCACACATTTCAAGTACACTATAATGAAATAAAGTCACCTTTGTTTTGTTGGGTTCTGATACTCGAAAGAGTTATTTATGATATATCATCTGTCGGTTTTCTCAGGGGTCATGATTTTTCATTAGATTCTGACAACAGATCTGTCCCATTGCAGCCATGCTCAAAATGTGCTGCTCTTAGCTGCCTTTATTCTGCTATGGATTAGTTTGCTTGACTTTTTATTTGTTTGTTAATGTTAGGTTTTAACTTATGCTGGAGGGGAGAAACAGTAAGTAGCAAAAGTTGCAGTTACAGTAAGAGAAAAAGGCTAAAGTATTTTCAAGCTTCTTGTATTTTAACGACATAAAATAAATGAGGAAAAGAACAAAAAACCTGGGCAGTCTGATAGAATAAAATGGTGTCCTCTCATTTAAGGAAAGCTACTTGATAGTCTTAGATTACAATGTCCATTAACTAATAACAATACATACAGGAGATCAGCAACCCCACAGGTAGAAATGAATTCATTTAAAGCTCATTTACAGGTAAAAACCATAAAAATGTAAATTCGAAGTAGTAATGGTGATATTGGAGGTAAAATGCAGAAATTTAAGGTTTCGCTTTGTTAAATACTGAAATATGAAATGTGAAGAAGGCAAATGTGTCTTCACCGGTTGTCCGGAGGTGCTCTCAGGCCAAAGCAGCCAGTTACCTGACTAGAGTTATCTGCCTTGCTGGCTTGGTTTCTCCTTACTTAGGTAGTAGAATTGGGCAAGGAGGTCTTGACTAGAGGAAGGTGCCCTCAAGAACGGGACCAAGCCTTTGAAGAAAGTCCCTGCACTGAAGAAAAGCAGGGTGGGTAGAGGAGGGAATAAAGTTCTGGGGAAGGAAGAGGCTGGCTTGAAGAAAGGCCTGGACCTTGATCTCAAGACACCTCAGTTTGTCTTTTCTGCTTCTCCAATGCCTCCTAATTAAACCCAAGACAGCTTTAACTCTGGAGGTGGATGTGTGGCCATGGTGGGCTCAGGAAACAAATCAACTGATGATAAACAAATGCAAAAATTCTCATGCTCACCAATAAGCATGGCAACAGCTGCATGTGGCATTAAGAAGCCCCAGAGCTGTTTTAAAAGGGGAAAGATAAAGTGATCAGAAGATAATCTTTCTTTCCTAACTGGAAAGCTGAGTTCTGCATGTAATTCCTTGGGCATAGTTCAAGATGTGAATAATTCTGAGCCTAGATTTTTGCAAACGATCAAAATGGCAGTATCACACTAACAAAGAGTATTGAACTTCCATATGAATGAAATCAGTAGTAGATCAATTGTGACATTACTGTTATCAACTTAATGACTTCTTGAATGTGTTATTAGCTACCACCACCATTATGGTTATACTTCTGTGCATTCGTGGTATGGTTTCTATCAATCACTTGTCAGATGTGCTCACTTTTGAGTCTTTAATCAGGACTCTAAATCGAACCATTGAATTGACAAGTGTCAGTATAAATTGACTTCTCTTTGTGGGATTATATTTTCTTTCCTGACTAGCACTGGTAGCTTGCTTTGCTCAGAGGCTATCTGATACATTCCAGGCATACAAAGTCCCCAACTTACAAACATGCTGTGTTCTAGAAAGTCATCTGAATGTAAAGCAACATATCTTTTCCCCTAAAAACAACCACGTAAGTAGTGATAAGGTTTTTACCATATACATCTATTTCATACTATAACTGGACTACAGGATAGGGAAAATGTCTACTATTTGGAGCATGATTTCAACATGAAAATTCACTATTTTTCAGAGGAACTTAAGAAGTTTTTATAAAATGTTTATAAAAAGGAGGTCCTTTAAACTGGGCATCGTAGCACATGCAGGTAATTCTAGCTATTTGGGAAGCTTAGGCAGGATGATTGTAAGTTTAAGGTCAGCCTGAGCAACTTAGGGAGACTATCTCAAGATAAAAAGGGTTGGCATATACTCAGTGGTAGAGTGTCCCTGGGTTCAACCTCCAGGACTGCATAAACAAAACAAAAATAATTAAAAAAAAAAGTTCCTGCAGTGAAATATGTTAATACATTGACTGATAATAACTTTTCTACTGAATAATTTAATATTTAAAACAATTCTATTAAGTAAATGTTGCTATCATTCCCACACAGTTATCACTAAAAAAGGCACAGGAAGGTTGCACAGTTAGTAACTGGCAAACCAGGATTTTATCCCAGGGTCCATGGGCCAAACCAGAAGTTGGTAAACTATGACCCAATGGCAAATCTGGTCTATCACTTGCTTTTTGCCAATGAAGTTTTATTGAAATACACTGCGGATATATAGTGCCAGA
>RJWT010037075.1:0-13135 GCA_004365215.1 Cuniculus paca | reverse complement strand
GACTTCTTGTTACACAAGATAACAAATTATCCATAATCGTTAAGACATTTTGACCTTCCCTACCTACAACTTGTGGTCAAAACTGTTCTATCCTATGTACAGGCAAATCAAGTACAACTTAACAATTCTTGTAAGTTCTTTAAGTAAATGCATAAAAAATCATAAGTAGGGCCGAGGATTTAGCTCAGCAGCATAAGTGCCTGCCTGGCAAGTGCAAGGTCATGAGTTCGATCCCCGGCACCAAAAAAAAAAAATAATCATAAATACTATGCCAATTTTTATGTGTGAGACAATTAAAAATGTGTCCAGACTAATATAAACACGTCTTTGAAATTCCACTTTACTTGTAAGAATCTTAAGACAATTTGTCATGCAAAAACAAATCTCATCACAATTCCTTCTAATTATTGTTGATTATCAAGGAATTCCAACTCCAAGTTAACAGCCTCGTAATTAACCACTTACCAGTCCAATTATTTAAATACAGGATGACCAAAACTTGCATATTTTTTCATTAATTTTTATAAAATAATGTAACAGGAAATACAAAAATTATAATTTTAACAAATTTATTCAACACAAGAATCAACTGGTTGAAATGACACATACCTGACTGATACTTGGGATAGTCAGTATGTACACGGCCCGAGTGATGCCAGGGGTAAACTATTAAGTGGTTAAGGTTTCCTAGAGCAATTTATCCATTTCACTGATCCAGCCTGTTGTCCAGATTATGCCCTGGAAGCCCAGTAGAACATGCAGTAGCTCCTAACTCTTTCAGACCACCAGGGTGGTAAAATTGGTAAAATTTAGACCAATTTTGGGTATAAGTCCTGAATTCACAAGATGGTTCCCTATCTACTACATCAAAGGGGGCTTTCCTCCAACAGAGAGTAGCTTGCCCAAAGAGACTTGTATCTGTAGTGTTTTCCAAAAATATAACTTGTAAATGACAAGCCATAAACTTCTTGTAGACCAACAGAAAGAAAAACTCTAAATGGAAAGAAATGCAAATTTCTGCCCACAAGGCCACATGTGCAAACCGAAGGGTGGCTCGTTCGTGAGCTGACAGGGCCAGCAGGGCTCCATCTCTCCAGCTGGACACAAGCAATCTGTCTTCTGTCTCCACCAGCTACAGTTTCCAGGATTTGGGCCCAGAGACTGTTCCCTGTGCCAATTCCCTTTGGCAGGAAAGATATCTTCTGGCATCACCATTGCTATTCCCAGTCCTTCACTGTTGCCAACCTCCTCATGTTTTATCTATTTTTATTTGAATTGGTGATCAAGGGATTAACCCAGCTTATCCAAATTCCATCTTCCAAAAGCCATTATACTGTAGTTGCAATAGTGATATTTCACTTTCCAAATGAATCGAATTGGATTTTAATGCTAGTAGACTCCATTAAGCAACACCTGATTGGGTTATTTCCTGGAAATTTCATCTTCATTGTTTTTTCTATCCCTGTTATCCAAAACACACAGCAGGAGAGCTATCAGGGGCTGCTGCCAAGCTATATTGCATTATCCTTGAAATCATACTCACATTTCCTTCTGTTTCTAACAAGTCAAATGTCTGTTTCATTCATTCATTCCACAGCATGCCCTTAACACAGTCTCGACTCCCACTGACAAAGGAAGAAACTTAAATATTTTTAAGGTCCCTTAGTAATTGTAAGGGACTATAATTCTTCACAAGAACTCTCATGTGGAGTGAATCAATTATATGTAATATTCTATACTTATTAGAATTTATTTTAATAACATTAAATCATTTTTTCCTTAGAATGTAAAAGTCAATTTGATTTTACATGTATTTATGTAACCTGACTTAAGACTATATGAGTCAAATGAAGAGCCAAACAGTTGTCTGGGAATCAGTCTGAAGACATCTGATTTTTCCTCTCATGTCACCAGACTTGAAGCTGTTCATAATCTTCTCTGCAAAGTGTATTTAGGATTTAACAGAGCCTAACAACAAAGTCCCTGAAGGCCAAGGAATGTTTGTCTTGTCCCTACAATAATTCCAGGGTTTACTACATAATAGATGTTTACTATGTAACAGGTGATCAATACTTACTTGTTGGAATGAATGAATAGACAAATGCCTGAGAATAACTAAGAATACCCAGGCTATAAATAAACTAACATGACAATGTATCCAAGAGATCTGCAATCCATTTCTCAATAGAAATCAATGCCTAGCATAAGAGGATAATGATAATATACATATATATATGTATATATGCATAGATAGATCCTACATAAATGACTATGCGTGTATAAGACAGAATGGAAGAGATGAGAAAGGCATAAAAGAAATAGCAATTTTGTCTTTCAGCCTTTGGGCAAATATAAATATTTACTTTCCCCTTTTCCAAATAAAATCTTCATAAAATGAAACCAAATGAATTAGCACTTTCGCTTTCAATTAAGTGAAATTAAACAGAATTTTTTTATTCCTTTATAAGAAATAGTTATACCTCAATTGAACTAGGTGATAGAAAAAATTTATACTGCCACAGCACCCCCAAAAGTAACATTTGGGCTATGTCTCAGTATTGCAGATTTGATGCTAATCTAATGCTAACTCGCACTTCTACAAAGAAAAGTATTTACTAAGCATCTACTGTGTACAATAGAACACAAAAAATACAGGATTCAGACTTACACTATTCAAGGAGCTTACAATTTAGCTGGGGTGATAAGAAATATGAAAAATAATCATAAAACACCACAATGATTGATTCGACAAAGCAAAGCATAAAAACAGATAAGTTAATGAGCAAAAATTAAATGCTACACTGTACAAGATTACATAATAAATCTCTCTTAGTAAAGGGAGCAAGCCAAAATGCAGAACATCTTAAAGAGAATCTTAAACAATAAATTATATATTGTAACAGGCAGCTGTAAAAAGAAAAAAAGGTTAAGTTAAAGACTTTACCCATGAAAAGATAAATCCCCAAATTTCTCACAGAATACAGATTTTTATTTCATGCTACTAAATATTTAAGAAGGCATTGTCTGTTTTTTTGACATGAAGTAACTATCCGTATATTAGTTCTATAACTTAAATAAATACTTTTTAAATATTTAAGGATAAAGACTAATTTAGGTTTCTAACTTTTCCTGAAGTCTATCTGGTATCTTTTCTCAACATTCTTCATGTTAAAAGGGCATATTAAACGGAATTTGGACAAATGTTCAGAATGGAATATTTGAATAATAACCTTCTTCTGTTTTGATAAGTGCTCACTCACATGCCATAAGACAAAGCCTAAGTTGGAAAATAAATGAATTCTGACACATCAAAAGCATTTTTCTTTTCCTCTGATACTTTATCTGTTTGTTGTCTAGATTTTGAAATACTGGAGAATGTTATCATGAATTCCAAATATAATTATGTGTTTCTAGAAAAGAGACATCATTATGTGATAGCATAAATTGCTTTTGTATGATATGCAATGACATTTCCCCCACTCTGTTCTCATAAGTTATCCTAATTGAACACTTGGAGGAGACTCGGCCTCTGTCCACATAGGCAAAATCAGAAATAGCATTAAAGCTACAATGGAACATCCTCCTAAAAGATTACTTCTACAGGATAATTAAATCAAAAGCCAGACTTAAAGTGAGGGAACAAGTACTAATCTCATGCTCTTCTCCCAGAAAGAAAATGACATCACCCAACACATAAGAGGTTTGTCTTTCATGAGGTGCAGACCAAAGAAATGGGATCAGGCTCACATCCTAATCTCTGTATCATGCCACATAGAAAATAGGCACACAGAATGCCAAGAACAACATCATATTGAGTTAATAGCAATTCACTCTTTCAACTACAAGATTAGTACACTGGGCAAAGTGTGACATACACATAAATATCCCTGGCCCCTAATCTTTGCTCAAACAACTATTCTGCTTGTGTACTAACTAGCTTCCTAAAGGAAGTTTGTGGAACTTTCATAGTCACTTACATATATTCTGGCTTCCTTAGAGTGGGGTTGCAAACAGCTGGAACATAGGTGCCTCCAAAAGTTGCCATCTGCCCAGGCCTGGGACCAGCACACAAATGATCCCTCCCTGAGCTAATAACTAGGGAACTATGAAAAGGGAAATTCTGCTCTGCCTGTACCTACCTTCCTGAACAGAGGCCTCTCCTCCTTAGAGAAGTCAGTTCTGGCTACCAGCAAAGGCCAGTCCAGAAAGGAGTTGAAATGGGTTCCTCTCTGAGTTCATGGCTGTCCTGGACTTTGCTCTCCATCTCAGTCTGTCAGGACTCCTGGTAGAAGGACAATGCTAATGAAGATCCCTTTGCTTCTTAATACAAATCACCACTTTCACAGTGAGATATGTGCATATCTCACACACCCACCTGGATCCCAAGGCACCAGTGTGATAAAAATTCACATGTTCTAGGAAGATTAGGATCACATGCACAAATAGATCAGGTCAAAAAGGATCTTTTACAAATAATGACAGTGCTAAAACAGAAGACAAAACACCATGATTCAATCTGTATAACTACATTTCAGAGGATTGTGCTTGGGCCACTCCTACACACGAACCTCAGGGACCAGAGGGGTTTGGGAATAGATCTCTGGTACCTTGTTTACAGAAAGGTCTTTGAGTTCCTTTAGACCTAGATGATCGGGGGATTTATTTTTAGAGAGCTGGACACTGAAATCAAGACAACACGCGTACACACACACACACACACACACACACACACGTGTTAATAATGACTACTTCAGACAGCCCAAAGGAAAGAAAATGTGGAGACCTACATCCAGCTTTGTGTCACAGAGTCCATGGAAGAAACACCACAGAAAACTGAGTGTGGCACAAGCTTCACTGCACAACCCCATGAAAAATCAAACCTTTCTCAGTAAAGGAAGCTGCTGCAGAGAGAAGAGAAGGAGGCCAATGACACTGGAGGTGCCAGAGTTGCTAAGGCGAATTAAACTAGCCATTATCTTTGAAGAAGAGCCCATCCCTCCTAGTGAGGCAAAGAGAAGAAATCAAACTGAATGGGTCATTGGGTCAAAAAGTATAATGATTTCTAGTGCTAAACCAGATGGAGTTGCCAGCATGGTACTGCACACCTGTTACCCTAGTACTCAGGAAGCTGAGGCAGGAAGATTGCTGGGAGTTTGAGGCCAGCCTGAACTACATGGTGATACCCTATCTTTCAGGAAGGAAAAAAAGAAAAAACAACAGATGGAACAGACTGCACCATAGCCGCTCTCTCTCAGATTAGTATTTCAAATTCTCCTAGAACATGAAAAGCAACCACCCAAGGGCTCCAAAATGTAAACAATGGCAGCAGCTCAGAAAAGAAAATAAAAACTTGAAGGATAGTCAGTACATCAATGGATTTTTCTCTTCTTTATCTTCCAGCTTTTGCCCCAAGGAATCCAAGTTGTAAAGCTGGGATGCAGGCATGAATAGCAAACTTCCAGGAGAAATCATTTTCTGGCCAGACAGCTGAGAAAAAAGACTCCTGTAGTCCTAAAAGTGTAGGAAGAATAAACTTCTTAAGTTTGTTTTATTTTTCTCTCCCACTCCTGACATAAGGCCACTTTTTGAGCTGCACAGACACACATCTCTCTGCCACAGGAAAAGGGTCCCTGTGGTCCAAAGAGTGTGGAGGGAATCTTTGTTGCATTTTATCCCACTACTTTGAACCTGAGGACAGCACCAGTAGTGCAGAATCATGAGAGAGCAAAGGGGATAGGTCAAGGCAAAAAGAAGTCCATCTTTCTGGCCAGAGAACAGAAAAGAGGAGGACCCGGAAGCTGGAGAATATGGAGAATAGGGAGCTGGAAAAAGAGATCCCTGAATTCCATGCCTGCACCAAAGCAAGTCAAAGCTGCACATGTGTGAAACAGACCCAAAGAAGCATGTCAAAGGCTCTGAGACCCAGCCAAGCTCTGGACTAATCCCTAAATAGCACGTGTTCAGGGAAGACCCAACAGCATGGAAAAGTGTTGAAAACTGAATCACTATGGAGTCACTGCCCACAGAATGTGGTCCAGAACTCCCAGTCTGAACCTAATGGGGTTGGCTGCTGGCCGAAAAAAAAAAAAAAAGTAATCAACATTCTTCAGAGGATTTCGACAGGACTCAGAGTCATGCAATATAATATTCAGAATATCCAGGATTCAATCCAGAATTGCTTGACATGAAAAAAACAGGAAAATCTGGCCAGTTCTCCAGGGAAAAGAGAATCAACTGTTGCCAGTCCCATGATGATTTGGGTGCTGGAATTCTAAGAGAATGACTTTTAAACAGATACTATTATTGGGACACAATTATAATGCAAGAACACATTCATAATGGCCATACTGCCAAAACTGTTATAAAGATTTAATGCAATTCTGATTAAAATACCATTAGCATACCTCACAGATCTAGAGAAAATGTTCCTAAAATTCAGAAATGGAAGAGACCGGTAATAGCAAAGGTAATCCTGAGAGACAAAGGCAAGGCAAAAGGCATCAGAATCCTAAACCTGAAATTATACTACAAAGCTACTGAGATAAAATCACCATGGTACTGGCAAAAAAAAAAAAACAAAAAAACAGACCTGAGGATCAATGAACAGATTAGAAGATGCAGACACAACTACAAAGACACTCAACCACCTTATCTTTGACAAAGGGACCAAATATGTTCACTGGAAGAAACATAGTCTTTTTAATAAATGATGCTGGAAAAATTGACTTTCCACATGCTGAAAACTAAAACTAGACCCATGTCTATCACCATGTACTAAACTAAAGTCAAAATGGATCAAAGATCTAAATATTAAAACAGAGACACTAAATATACTGAAAGACAAAGTAGATAGAAATCTTGAAGACACTGGGGTAGGCAAAGAGTTCACGAACAAAACACAAACTGCATGGCAAGTACTTCAAAGAATCAACAACTGGCATCTACAATCCCAGTACTCAGGAGCCTGAGGCAGGAGGTTCAATGCAAGTTTGAGATCAGTCTGGGCTATAAAGTGAGCTCAAGGCCAGCCAGAACTGCATAGCAAGACTCTGGCTCAAAAAGAAAAAAAAAAAAAAAGAAAGAAAAGAATCAACAACTGGAATCTCGTCTTATTAAAAAGTTTTTGCACATCAAAACAAATCACCAACAGAGTGAAAAGAAAACCCACAGAATGAGAAAAAAATTTAGCCAACTGTACCTCAGACAAAGGACTTCTATCTATAACATAAAGAACTGAAAAAAATCAGGCTCCCCAAATTCAAAGACCCAATCCAAAAATGGGCATCTGAAATGAACACACACTGAGATGAAGAAATAAAAATGGCAAATAAATATATAAAGGAATGTTCAACATCATTGATCATTTGAGAAATGCAAATTAAAACAACAGTGAGATTGCATCTCACTCCAGAAGATGACTGTCATCAAGAAATCAACCAATAACAAATGCTGGAGGGGGTGGGGAGGGAAACAAACCTTTCTCCAATGTTGGTGGGAGTGTAGACTGCTGCAACCACTGTGGAAATCAATGTGGAGATTCCTCAAGAAACTAGGATTGGAAATCCCATTCAATCCAGCTATTCCCCTTCTGAGTATGTTTCCAGAAGAATTGAAAACATAATGCCACAGGGATATATGTGCACCCATGTTTATAGCAGCACAATTGATAACAGCTAAATATTAGAAATGACCCAAATGTTCATCAACTGTGGAAGATTTAAAAAATGTGGTATTTTTATATGATGAGTATGAAAGTGGTTCCTAACCTCTCTGTGGGTGTGGTTCTGTTCTGTTCTTCCTTTTATCTCTCCCGTCTCTTTTCCTTCAGTCTTCTGCACCAGTTTCCCTAAATTGGCGTGATCCCCCTTTGTCCTCCAACCTTACTTCTAATCTCTTTCTCTTCTTCCACTTCTCTATTTTCTCCTTCCTCCATTTCAAATTTGAATCCTAAAGGCAAAATTGACACATTACAGACTTACATATTGCACGTAATTATCTGCTTTGTTTTTACATTTTGTTATAAATCACAAGTCGAGTTCACACTGTTAAAACTTGCAAATTAAGGGTTAGCTCAGTTTGTTGTTTTCTAGGCTGTGTTTGATGCTATTGGTACCACAATAGCAATAATTGACAATTGTTCTAAACAGCAGTTGGTCCTGGTATTCTATGACTGAGATTAACTAAGGGTCACAGAAAATACTGTGGCACAGTGCCAAAGAACCAAGGACTAGACCAAACAAGCAAAAACTTCTCATCTCCAATACACAGAAGAGGTAAGATCTTCCAACAGACTCAAAACCCAAAAACCAACTACACCTGGGAGATACCTCAGAGATGTAATCATCACCTAAGGATTCTAAATGCTACCAATGAAGCAAACAACCATAGACAACCTACTGGCATTACCCCAGGAACTAAACTAAAACAAGAGAGAAAATAAAATGAGAACACACTTAAGCAAAATGCAGCTCCAGACATCCAGTTTGCCAAAGGCAAATCCAAGGGGAATGAGGTGGGACAATCCAAAAGCCCCCACCAGGTCTCTCTGAGGTGAAATCAATTGAATGAGGTGCTGGAAAAAATGAAATCAGAAATAATCTCTCAGATAACCACAGAGATTACCAAAATACACACATGCTTAGCAACATTAGAGCAGACACAGACAAAAAAATAGACGACCTTAAGAAAATTAGGAAAGATCAGCATAGGAAAGAAATAGAATCCATAAAGCAGATTCAAGCAGATATCCAGGAGAATAAAAATTCCATTCAAAATATTCAAAGCAGAATAGGCAAATGTAAGGACAAGATCTCAGATATTGAAGGCAGGCTTGCAGTTAGTGACCAGGAAAAGAAAAATTTCTCAAAAGTAGTAAGGGACAATGAGAAATCAATCTAGCAGCTGCTAGAGGAGACAAAGAAGAATAACTTAAGATTCATTGGTTGATGAAAAAGTAGAAGACACCACAAATGACATTAAAAAAATGTTCACAAACATCATGACAGAAAGCTTTCCTGGTAGAAAAAAAGAATTTGACAAACAGATAAACGAGACATATAGAACTCTAACTAGCAATGATAAAACAAAACAACAACAACAACAACAGCAAAAAAAAAACTACAGCCAGGCATATCATACTCAAGATTCCAGAAATTCAACACAAGAATAGAATTCTAAAAGCTGTTAGAGAAAAGAAACAAAACACCTATAAAAGAAAACCCATCAGAATTACAACTGACTTCTCAACACAAACTCTCAAGTCAAGAAGAGTTTAGAGTGAAGTATTCCAAGTTCTAAAGGAACACAACTTTCAACTCAGATTGATGTACCCTGCAAAACTATCTTTCAAAATTGATGGAGAAATACTTCCATGACAAAGAATACACTAAGGAAATTTATGACCACCAAACCAGCACTCCAAAATGTTTTGAATACTATTCTAGAAAGAAATAATAACAACTACAGCTCCATGAACCTCAACGGAAGGAATCCACTAGGACAGGCAAACAATTAGAGGGAGAGGGGAAAAAAGGGGAACCAACAAAAGCAAAATAACAAGACAAGGATAAGTCAATACATATCAGTTATAACCATCAATGTAAATGGTCTCAATTCACCAATAAAAAGACACAGACTGGCAGAATGGATCAACAAGCAAGATCCAACAATATGCTGCATACAAGAAACATATTTAATTCAAAAAGAAAGTCATAGACTGAATGTCAAAGAATGGAAAACAATACTCCATGGACAGGAACCCAGACAAAAGCAGGGGTAGCTATTCTATTTGCAGATAAAATGAATTTCAAGCCTAGATAGATTAAGAGAGATAAAGAAGGTCACTACATCCTCATAAACTGACCAATCCAACAGGAAGAGATAACAATAATAAGTATATATGCAACAAATACCTGTGCACATAGCTATAAAAAACAATCACTAACAGACATGAAAAATCAAGGAAGTCCTAACACAGTTGTACTGGGAGACCTATATGCCCCTCTGTCACAAAAAGATAGGTTAACTAGACAAAAAAATCAATAGTAAAATATGAGAACTAAATCAAAATTTTGAACAAATGGACTTAGTAGATGTCTATGGAGTGTTCCACCCCACATCAGAATACACATTCTTCTCAGCTGCACACAGGATGTTCTCCAAATTAGACTATATAATGGCTCATAGCACATACTTAAGTAAATGCAAAGGAATCGAAATTATCCCATATACACTATCAGACCACAGTGCAAGGAAACTGGGAATCCATGCCAAAGGAAATCACAAGAACTTCATAAACACATGGAAATGAAACAGCACCCTACTGAACAACCAATGGGTCACAGATGAAATTAAAGAAGAAATTAGATGGCTTTTACAGTTGAATGATAATGACTATACAACATACCAGAACTTGTGGGACACAATGAAAGTAGTCTTAAGAGGAAAATTTATAGCAGTAAATAGCTGATAGGAAAACAGAGCAAGCACATATCAACAACTTAATGTTGAACCTCAAATTTCTAGAAAAAGAAGAGCAGGCTAAACCAAAGTTCACACAAGGGAGGAAATTATAAAGATCAGGGAAGAAATTAACACATTGCACACTAAAAAAAAAAAAACCAAGTCATTGAAGAGTCAGTTCTTTGAAAGATTAAATAAAATTGACAAACCCATAGCCAACCTTATCAAAAAAAAAGAAAGAGAAGACTGAAATCCACACAACTAGGAATGAAAAGGGTGAAATCACAACAGACCCTGCAGAAATCCAGAAAATCACCTATACCTACTTTGAAAACTTGTGTTCTAGTAAGATGGAAAATACAGAAGAAATGGACAGATTCCTAGATACATATGAATTACCAAAACTGAATCAAGAAGTTATAAAAATCCTAAAAAACCCATTATCAATCAATGATATCAAAGATGTAATTAAAAATCTATCAACAAAGAAAAGCCCAGGCCTTGACAGATTCACTGCTGAATTCTACAAGAAATTTAGACAAGACCTAACACCACTACTTCTCAAACTCTGTAATGAAATTGAAAGGGAAGCAATACTTCCAAATTCATTCCTGGAAGCAAGCATTACCCTAATACCAAAACCAGAGAAGGATCCAACTACAAAAGAGAATTACAGGCCAATCTCCCTCATGAACACTGATGCAAAAATTCTCAATAAGATACTGGCAAACAGACTGGCAACAAATCATCAAGAAGATTATACACCATGATCAAGTGGAATTCATCCCAGGGATGCAGAGATGGTTCAACATACGTAAGTCTATAAATGTAATACACCATACTAGCAGAGCCAAGGACAAAAATTATATAGTCATCTCAATAGATGAAGAAAAAGCTTTTGACAAAGCCCAGTACCCATTCATGATAAAAATCCTACAAAAAATTGGACTAGATGGTCTTTATCTCAATCTGATGAAAGTCATCTATGACAAACCAATAGCCAACATCATTCTAAAACACTGACAAAACCTGAAAGCTTTCATCCTAAAATCAGGAAGAAGACAGGGTCATTCACTGTCTCCACTCTTAATCAACATAGTCCTAGAAACTTTAGCTGGAGCAATTAAACAAGAGAAAGAAATAAAAGGAATAAATATATGAAAGGAAGAAGTTAAACTATCATTATTTGAAGATGACATGATACTCTACTTAGAAGACTCCAAAAACTCTACCAAAAGACTTCTAGATTTAATAAGCAAGTTCATTAATGTAGCTGGTTACAAAGTAAATGTTAAAAAAATCAATAGCTTTCCTGTACACAAATAAAAAATTCACTGAGAGAGAAGTCAGGGAAACAACACCTTTCACAATAGCATCCAAGTAAATGACATACCTAGGAATCAGTCTACTAAGAATGTAAAAGACCTCTATGCTGAAAGCTACAGTACTCTGAAAAAAGAGATTGAAGAAGGTAATAGAAAATGGAGAAACTTTCCATGCTCGTGGGTAGGAAGAACCAATATAGTGAAAATGGCCATACTTCCAAAACTGTTATACAGATTCAATGCAATCTCAATCAAAATTCCAATAGCCTATCTCACAGAATTCCAATAGCGTATCTCACAGACAACAATCCTAATATTCATCCAGAACCAGAAGAGGCCTATAATAGAAAAGGCAATCCTGAGCAACAAAGACAAGGTGGGGGGGGGCATCACAATCCCTGACTTGAATTTATACTATACAAGTGTGATAAAAACAGTGTGATATTGGCAAAAAAAAATCAGACCCAAAGACCAGTGGAACACATTAGAAGATGCAGAAACAACTCCAGACACACAAAGCCACCTTATCTTTGACAAAGGTGCCAAACACATTCACTGGAAGAAAGATAACCTCTTTAATAAACAGTGCTGGAAGAACTGGCTCTACGCAAGCTAAAGAATAAAACTGGACCCATATCTTTCACCTTGCACTAAGCTAAAATTGGAATGGTTCAAATACTTTAATATTAAGACAGAAACATCAAATCTGGTGGAAGATAGTGTAGGTAAAACTCTTAATGAAATGCAACTCTTGGTGTTGGCAAAGACTTTATGAACAAAACCCTGATTGCACAGGAACTATCACAAAGAATCAACAGCTGTGATCTTATTCTACTGAAAATCTTCTGAAAAGCAAGAGAAACCACCAAGACAACCCACAAGGTGGGAGAAAATGTTTGCCAGCTGTTCCTCAGACAGAGGGTTACTATTGAGAATGTATAAAGAACTAAAAAAAGAAAAAAAAATCAGTCCTCCCATTTAAAGACCCAACCCAAAAATGGGCATCTGAGATGAATACACACTTCTCAGATGAAGAAATATGAACAGCGACTAAATATGTGAAAAAATGTTCATCACTGATCATCCCAGAGATGCAAATGAAAACAACACTGAGATTCCATCTCACCCCAGAAAGAATGGCTATTATCAAGAAATCAAACAGTAACAAACTCTAGAGGGGTGGTGGGGATAAAAGAACCCTTCTCCACTGTTGGTGGGAATGCAGACTGCTGCAACTACTGTGGAAATCAGTGTGGAGATTCCTCAAAACACTAGGACTAGAGGTCCCATTCGACCCAGCTATTCCTCTTCTGGGCATCTTCCCAGAAGAATTAAAAACATTATAACAG
>RJWT010037074.1:0-13124 GCA_004365215.1 Cuniculus paca | reverse complement strand
ATCCAACTCACAGTTCTCTTGCCCTGGCCTTTGCTAACCATCATTTTGGGTACAATTTGTTTTCTCTGTTTGAGTCTTGTCATCTGCAACTGCCATAATATGTAGGTCATTTCTGTACCCTTCGTAGACTGGGAAAACACAGTTCAGGAACAGCTCTTGGTCCCTCCCCTAATGGCTTCCTAGTTGCACCCCCGTGCCACTCCCCCAGTGCACCTTTAGCCTCGAATGATGTGACTGTATACCCGTGTACGCTTCATCAGAAACCCTTGATCCTTGGGCCTCTTCAGAGGGCTTCACTGGGATAAACAATTAAACAAACATTGAAAAATGATAGGAAAAAAACCAAATGTCTATGTCTTCTAAAGAGTATTGATTTTTAAGATCTTCTCGGGCATGAAAATGAGATTCATTGCTGGTATCTTGACATTGAATTCTTATTACCTGGAAGAGTGGTTTATTGGCCAAGTAGGGTGCCCAGAGTACAGAGGTAGGTCTGTCCACCCCTCCAGATAATCAACCTCTAGAGAGGGGGATCAGCTAGAAGTGAGTTGTACCTATTTGAAATGTGGAACCCCACAGCCCAGGAGAATCCTCACAGTGTCCATGGAAACCACTGAGGCTACTTTTCAGTTTTATACTAACTCCTTAGGGGCCTCTTCTTCTCTTGCTTTATAAGTCAAGAATTTTTGGGTTTTTTGATGTGTCTAAAACAGTCAAACTACTACTACAATTTTTTCATAGAAGAAAGGGCCTGCAGAGCAAAATACAAGTTCTGTAAATGCCCCAGGCTTCCAGTCCTCTCTCTGGAGGAGTTGTACAATGGGTGTTTATTCAGCTGCTCTTACGTGCACCAATTCTCCATCCTGTGAAGGGTTGGTGATACAGCCATACACAATAGGACAGACTCCTGCTGTCCGGGAGCTTACACGCTAGGGGACAGGGAAAACAATCGAATGTGTAGCTTTCCAATCCATATATACATATATATATGGTTGAGAAATCATATATGTGTATGAAAACACATATATGATTGAAAACAAATGGTGAATGTTTAAAGTTTTAAAAATGTATTATAGTAAAAGACATACTGCTATTAAACCCTCTCAGAATATAGTGGTACCTGAGTTCATGAATGTTTTTGCTTGTGGACAGTTTGTGAGTGGCCTTATTTTTCCTAGATAAAAGATATAGTCAAAATGTTCCTTCAACTCATGAATGGATGAACTAAATGTGGTATACACATACAGTGGAATATTATTCAGTATTAAAGAAATAGGAAGTATTAAGATCCCAGAAATTCAGCACAAGAACAGAATATTAAAGGCTGTTAGAGAAAAGAACAGATCACCTATAAAGGAAAATGCATCAGAATCATGAGATATTTCTCAACACAAACCATCAAGTCAAGGAGAGTTTAGAGTGAAGTATTTCAAGTCCTGAAAGAAAAGAACTTCCAACTCAAATTCATGTACCCTGCAAAAATATCTTTCAAAATTAGTGGATAAATAAGATACTTCCATGACAAAGAACAAGTGATGGAGTTCATGACCACTAAACCAACCCTACAAAGAGTACTGAAGGACATTCTAGAGAGAGATAAAGATGACCATGGCTCAAGGAACAGCAGCAGAGTGGGATCGCCAAGTGGGGCAGGCAGTTGAACAGAGGGGAAAAGTAGGGAGCCAATGGCAGGAAAAAATCATGGTAGAAATGAACCAGGGCATGTTGGCCATAGCCATTAATGTAGATGGCCTCAATTCACCAATAAAAGAACCACAGGCAGAGTGGATCAAGAAACAAGATCCATCAATAGGTGTTATACAAGAAACACATTAACTCAAAAGGAAATTCATAGATTGAAAGTCAAAGGAGAGAAAACAATACTCCATGCAGTAGGGAACCAGCAAAAGGCAAGGGTAGCTTGCTCTTCAATGGATAAGAAATATATGGCATTTTTATGCAATGAGAAGCTACTCAGCTATAAAGAAGGATAATCATGAGGCTCTTGTAGGTAAGTGATTATGATCTTGGGTAAAATGGTTTGGACTCACATGGGTAAACATCATGTTGTCACGCTAGTATAAAAACTGAAGGATTTAGTGGGATCCAAAATGTACAATATATATTGTGAAAGTGAACAGGGAGGAAACATCTAAAAAGGGAAAGTAGTAGCCATTGTTAATTCCCTATTATTTTGTCTGAAAGTCCTATATCATTTTCATTGTTTTGTTTTGATTGGCTTTATTCTGTTTCATTTGGTTTGATTTTATTATATCTGATGGTATGGGCAGGTATTTTGAAGATAACATATTATGGTAGCCATTGTTGATTTTCTATTACTTTGTACTGAAGTCCTGTAACACTTTCAACTGTTCAGTTTTGATTAGTTTTATTCTGTTCTGTTTGATTTTATTAAGTCTGATGGTATGGGCAGCTGTTTTGAAGATAACAAGAGGCATTATGGCAGCCATTGTTGATTTCCTATTATCTTGTTTTGAAATCCTGTATCACTTTCACTGTTTTGTTTTGATTGGCTTTATTCTGTTTGGTTTTATTCTCTTAAAAATAAAAAAGTTTTTAAAAAAGAGAGATAAGAGGTATTGATAAATGCTACTGCCTGGACGACCTTGGAAAACATTATGCTAAGTGAAGGAAGCCAGTCAGAAAAGAACATTTATTGTACTCTATGTAGCCATTTATATGAAGTGCCTAAAGTAGGAAAATTTACAGAGACAGAAAGTCAGTAAATACCTGTCAAAGAGTTGGGCGGAAAGAAAGAAACAGGGAATGACTGCTACTGGGCACAAGATTTCTTTAGAGGGTGAGAAAAATGTTCTAAAACTTAACTGTGGTGACAACAGGCCATCTCTATATGGTTAAAATAACTGAACTGTATGCCTTAGATGATTGCATTTTATGGTAGGTGCTACGGTCTGGGCGCCACTATTCACATGCTGAAATCTAATCTTGGTTAGAGGAAGTAGGCCATAGGGAGGTGATTGGGTCATGAAAGCAGAGCCCTTGTGAATGGGATAAGTGCCCTTTAAGAGAAGTTCTAGTGAGTTTTCCTGTCCCTTCTTCCATGTGAGGACACATCATGAAGGTGCCATCCATGAACCAGAAAGTGAACCCCCGACTGATACTGAATCTTCCAGATCTTTGATCTAAGACTTCCCAAGTCCCAGAACTATAGTAACTTTCAGTAGTATATAAGCCAATCAGCTCAAGATATTCTGCTATACTGTGTTTTCTCAAAAATAAGAACTAGGTGGAAGACAATTATCCTTGAAAACTAGAGATCAAAAGTGCCAGCCCCAATTGTCTTACCTGCCTTACAGATTAGTGACAGAGCAAGAGGATAGTGATAGCAGGCATGGCAATGCATCTTATTGTAATGAATTTAAAAAAAATTAAGTGTTCACTGTATTTTTACCACACTTTGTATTTTCCCCTTGAAGCTCCTACCCCTCACAGACTTAGTAGGCGTTAGTGTAGAAGACTATTTACTATTGAGCCCTAAACAAAGACATGGACCCTTCTTGTTGTGAAGGTTTTGTGAATTTCTAGAAAAACAGCCAGGTGGTGACACAACTAACCATGAGGAAGTGCAGCTATTGTCCTAGGTATGTTTTCTTGCTAGAAGGTGCCCAGAGCACTTATGATCAAAATAATATGTGTGAGTTATTGCACTTTGGCCAACTGCCAGACTCTCCAAGTTTGCAAATGCTTCCTGAGCACTATTGTTTGCTCCTCATGACAATTGGTACTGGTACAAAAATGGGGTTAAAGAAATTAAGTGACTTACTCAAGGATAGAAGTACTAAGAGGCTGAGGTGGCTACTTTTGCAATGCCTTTAACTGCAAGTCAAGTGATGTGAGCAAGAATATTTTATTATTTCATTTGAAAGTAAGGACATAGTTACGGCAAGCTTCAGGGGCTCAGAAGTGTCCTGAGGTTGCCTGTTTGTTGCATCTGCCTGCTCATCCATCTTCCTATTGCTCTCATCCTGAGACAGAAACAAGGCTCTGACATGACAGCAAGGCATAGGAAAAGTGTAGACAATTTTTCCTAGGCCTTCTTCCTTGGAGAGAGGAAACTATCTGCAAGTTCCTCCTCCTCCATCCAGTGGACGGTTCTTCCACAGGCACACTGTGTATCTCAATGGCCCATCCTAGGTCACTGACCAACTTTGCAACCAGTATGGTAAAAGGAATGGAATTAGCTCTGGGCCAATTAGCTCTGTCCCTGAAGTTTATTTTGGAGGCATCTCCTGAGGAAGAAAATTCTTTGAGTAAAACTGCAATTCCATTTGGAAGCATAAAGGGGAATTGGATGTTGAGTTTAGATGGAGGAACCAATAGTGTCCAGCATCAGTAAAGATGTTAAATTACACAGTCAAATTTAAGAGTTTATTCCTAGATACCATGCTGCTCTGTAACTTGGCCAAGACTTGCATTCCTAGAAATTGATTGTTGAGGGTGGAGTTTGTAAATCCTCCATGTCTGCTCTTTTTGCAGGTCATATCTTCTATGAACAAGGGGTGGAAAGCTTCATTTGGGCAGATCATTAGGAATGAAGTAGTTATTTTTTTTAATATTCTAATATCAACTAGATAATTTCCATCTTTGAAATCAGAGAACTTTTCTTAAGGATCTCCAGGCTAAGAGACTATCATTCCATATTCCCCTTGGGTCCTTTGACAGGAATCTCTTCGGAGTGATCTCTTTTCAAAAGTGTACAAGACTAACTTGATAAATAGGACAGTATTTTAGATTTGAAGAAATTTTCAGAGATGTGCTTGATCCTTTGCTATAGGACCCAATAGATTGGAGAATCATTTAGCATTTAGAAGTGTTTACTTACTTCCATTCATCTTGGGGCAGAGTGTACCTTGGCTTGGCCATTGTCTTGCTTTGCCAATGGAATGTGAGTGGCTATAACTCTAGTAGAGGCAATAAATAATGCTTATATGGGTTGGCTTGGCCTTATGTTCCAGTAACTGCCATGAAATGGTACAACTTGGGTATCCCTGTTCTCTTCCCTGGGGCCCCAGAACTAGTCATATGGAACAGATCCAAGCCCAATGGAAGCAGAGTTGCCTCCTAGTCCACCTGCAGACCTGTAATCAAGAAAAAAATGTTTATTTTCTTGAGTCACATAATTTTTAATTGTAATAGAAGCATTGCAGCAATTGTTGACTGATATTTGAGGGGTATTCCCCAAAGGATATGGAGTGTGGACCTGTAGGACAAGCTGTGAGAACATGTTCCATTAGAGTAGCTCTTGGAATAGTTAGTGTTGCATATAGCTTAGGGAGGAAATGAACTGGAGATGTTTTTCTGGGTTTCTTGAAACAACCCAAATTCTAGGAATTTTCTTTAAACTGTTCCTCTGACTCATTATCATCAAAACAAACCTCATGGCCAATAAATTGCTAAACTATGAATTTCATCATCAATACTCAAACAGAGTGTAATGGAGAGGAAAGAGCACTGGTCATGGCAGAGGCTGGGAGCAGTTATGTGTCGCAGTTCTGCTCATGACTGACTTGTGGCTTTGGGCCGATTATTAATCCCTCTGAACCTCACTTCCTTACCTCTAGGTCTGGGGTGGCTATAAGAATAAAATGATCACATAAATCTATGTACATGGAAGACTTTTTTTCCAAACAAAATCAATATGTAAAGCTGATAATGGAATACTACAGTCAATTTAAATGTTCTTTTTTGGTTTTACCTTCCAGGTCCCTCTGAAAGTCCTTAGAATTTCCTGCAGCCTTGTTTGAAAACTGACACATTAAAGCCACTCTAAAAATGTCAGTGGCTGTGACAGTGGTAATAGTGGTGATGTATGATTTCAAAGTCTCTCAAAAAATTTCCTTGTCTCCTCTTCTTCCCATTTCCTGCTCACTGACTGTAATCTGCAAGTCACAATTAAAGGGTTTTTTTTGAGGGGGAGGTATATTGGTATATTTTTGTTTTGTGGTAATGGGGATTGAACCCAGGGTCTTGCAATGTGTTAGGCAAGCAGTTCTATAACTGAGCTACATCCTGAGCCCTCCCCGTACTTGGAGACAGGATCTTACTAAGTTCCCCATGCTGGCCTATATCTTAAAATCCTCCTGTCTCTGTTTCCCACACAGCTGAGATTATAGGTATGTATTACCAGGCCCTGCTTTGGTACACTTTTATACTTTAAATAAGGATGAAGAGGCTCAACTTCACTCAATACAGTAGTTTCAATCATGACACAGTCATTTCTTCAGTTCTACAATGTTTCAAAGCATCTCTACAATCACCCATGATTATTCCTTTAGTTACCTGGTAACTCCAGGCCACTATTTGAGCAGAACAATTTACTCTCCTGATCTGGAAGTCATGTCTTCTCAAAGGAACACATCACTGATTTGTGGCTCAGCATAGCACTGGCTTCTTTTCTCTTACATGCTGCAAAATGTACCCTAATTTACTCTGTCCTCAAAGGCATTATCAGTTCATAAGTCTGTCTGACAGTATGACAATAAGTGCAGTCAGTAGCTACAAAAATAGATTTTACCCTTCAATCATAATTTGGCAGCACATTTGTAAAGGGCTGCAATGTGTCTAGCTCACTGCTTCAGAACCACTGCCTGAGGATATTTCTTCTTTTAAACTCATTCTCTTCAGCCAGTCTTATCAGTCATTTACATTGTAATAAGAATGAACCTACCAGATTCTCCCATAGAAAGCATTAAGTGGAGGTTGGGTAAAGTGTCAGTATCTTTCCAGGAGCAGACCCTGAGACACAGACACAAATGCAAATCATTTATTTGGAAGGCAAAGGAAACACTGTTATAAAAGTAGGGAAATGAGATAGACAGGGGAAATTCAACAAGTGCCGTCAAGAGAATTGTCCATTCTATAGGTGACTGAAGTTAAATTCTTTTTTTTTTTTTTTTTTTGTGGCACTGGGGATTGAACTCACGACCTTGTGCTTGCCAGGCAGGTGCTTAGATGGCTGAGCTACATCCCCAGCCCTTGACTGAAGTTAAATTCTGCTAGGAAACCCTGGGAAGCAAAATGGAACATGAACTTCAGAGTTGTCTCACCTAAGAGAATGACAGGGAGCTGGGATATTCACACAGGAACATCCTTAGCCCCTGACTGACTGTGCTTTCAGCAGCATTAGTTCCCTGGCTTTTCTCACCTTCCATGTACATGGACAGAATGCAACTCAATGGCCAGAGAATGCCCTTAGACAAAGATGCACTGGACTGGTCAGACCTGAGGGGAAATGAGTAGGACACTGGGGGTGCCTGTTACAGTCCACCCCTTGCATCATTCAAATCGACTCATGTCCTCTTCTAAATTCATTCTATTCTGTCCCTAGTGCTTCAAGGTGATGGTCAAGTACAATTCCTTAGAAGTGAACTAAAAAAAACTAAACACAGAGTGTTCATGGGACAGATTCCCATGTGCTATAGTTTGCATTTCATTTGTTCTCCCCAAGGTTCCTGTGCAGCAGATTTGGTCTGAGTGCTGTAGTGGACCTTTAAGAGATGGGGCATAGTGGGAGGTCCTTAGGTGTGGAGGAAGGGGTCATGAGACTTCCCGTCTCTCATTTGTTCTCACATAGGCTCCCACTGATGCTATCTGCTGTAAGGTGACACGGTCAAGGGAGAGGTTCCTAGTTGAAGGCTGTGTCATGCTGTTTAGACTTCAGCCTCCTAAGGTGTATGCTGAATAAAACTCTTTCCTTCGTAACATTAGTCTGCCTCTGGAATTTTGTTCTAGCAATGAAAAACAGATGAATATACATGCTGCAAGGAACTGAGATCCTCACTGTTGTTGTTGGTCCTGAAACCATGACAGATAATCATTATCTCTTCCCTTTTCACCCTATTCTAGTTTCCCCACCCTAGTCAGCTCTTCTGCTGTTCTAGGCTGCATGCACAACAAGGCTATCCAGGCTGCCATCCCTAATGGATCTAAGCTCTCTTACTGTGCCTGTAACAAGCTGTAGCTACTGTAGTTGCCCATTCGTGTCACTTTAAATACTTCTACAAGGGCCTCAACCCAGGATGTAGATGCATTACAAGGTGCCCCTAGGGATTCTGAGTTCCAGGTATACTCGCCCCTGCCTTTGTTATAATACGTTTTTATATAGACCAGTTATAAAGTACATTTACTTATACCATTACTCCTTTCTTTGCCTGCTGGATTTATAACAGTGAGTTCCTAAAATAGACCAGACATTAGCCATGGTTGTAGGCTTAGTGTAGCTTTTACTGTGTCCTTGGTAACAGCATTCCCTTCCCCCTATTTCTGCACCAGGAACTAGCAGATTCTAAAGTTAACAAGCACAAATTCTCTAAGTAGGTCACTGGGAGTTATAGCAAAAGGTGACCTCTGTACTTAATTTCTTCATTTCTTAACCCATCCAATCTAGTGATTGGGGACATAACACCATAAAATAACCATTGGTTCAAAATGCACTACATATGGAAGAATAGTACAAAAAGTTATTTCCAAGTTGGCATCTTGTGCCTTTATGAGTCATTTCAATCATATAAGACAATTTCTGGTAAAGTGGTATAAGGCAAGGCCAGTAGATTTTATGGGTATTGTAATATATCCTTTGCTATAGAGGGGGCCTCTTGGCATGGTGATATTGTGCAGTAACCCAAGATAATAAATCTGACATTCTGTGAACTCTTAGGCTGTGTTGCCAGCTAAGGTGTTACTACTAAGGAAAGACAGTTTTATACTTGAAATACCTTGCAAATTTCAGTGCCCTTGCCATATCAAGACTGACTGTAGTAAAAAGATATGCTGGGACCATGAATTAGCATGCTGTGCACTTTTGCTATTTGCACAATCAGGTTTTGTGCCTGATTTGGGCACAATCTATTGTTGGGCTGCAGGAGTTGAGGCATTGCTTTAAATACTTCAATGGGGCCTCAAACTTTTACACCATAACCTGAATTGATACCTGAATGAGTCGAGTCTGTTATCTTCTTCCAACTGCACTTCTACAGCCTTTAGCCATTAGTGAACCAGTAAGCTTTACGGTCCTTATAATCATTACTCCCCTATCTCTCTAATGCTGAATATTTCATAAGGCAGTGTATTTCCTTCCATTTATGTCCCATCCTAGTTCGCTACCTATAGAGTCTTATTCCTTCCATTGCTAACTCACACCAGGGATTAAAAATGCCCCATTCATAAACAGCAATTGTCCTGACCATTCTCTTTCTTAGGAGCACTTGTCATACCACAAAGACCTTGAGATAAGGATTCCAGTGTGGATGGTTAATTTGGAGTGTAAGGAAGTACCGGCAGGGAAGTGGGAAATCAACAGCAGGCAAGGGAGGACCAGTAAACACTTCTATGAAGCAAGTCACCAAATATGCCTAATCAAGTTGGAGGATCCTGGGAAACAACATGAAATGCAGTTCTTAGGATTTTGTCCCACCCAAGTAGCAACGGATTGATTATTTACACCTATTTGGCTAGTTATTACCTGGGGTGGCATTGTGGTGGTGTTAATTCCTGATCCCTTTCATCTTATATTATGCATGGAAAGAGTGGACCCTGGTAACCAGAGAAATCCTGCCAGCAAAGAGAAGCAGATGCTTATTTCTCAAAATACAGACTTGAAATGGTATCACCTGAGGGATATAGGCAGGGTACCCCAACAGTATCTATCACAATGGGAAAGAAAGGGAGGAGAGGGCTTGAGAATGCAATGACTGAGTTTAGGAAATCAAGGATGTTGGGATAAGTCAAAAGACATTGAAAATTTCCTGATTCTCATTTTGTTTAGTGCTAGTCACATTCTCTAGGGTGTGGGTACTTGGCATAGCTGTTTTTGGTAAAAATCTTAAAGAAGTAGAAATAGAAACAACAAATACCACCTGTAGGTGATAAATCTAGTACCAACATGGAGTTTTCCTAACCTCGGATCTGTATCAAGAATCCCTCTGGCTTGGATGGGTCTGGGACAGAGAAGCAAGTATCTTAGTAGAGAAGAGTGTCACTTAGCCCCTAACAATCCCAGATGGAAAAATAAAGACCTTTTTGGTTGACTCCCTCTTGAACTGTTAGACTATGATGGGTTGAATTTTGTCTTATCTAAAGAATCCCCTGAAATTATATGAAAAATTGGACGTGTTTTATTACTTTTATGAAAATTCTAAGCTGTTTAGCATAAGTGCTCTATGTACAGATTACCTACTTCAAGATAATGCTTTTTTTTCTTAGTCTGAGAAAAAATAAGATATTTGGGGACAAGCAGGACATGACGGTCTCTCCTGGCATAGTAAGATCTTTTTACAGTAGCACTTGCCTTGTGTTTTGCTTTTTCACTCTGGTATCTTTTAATGGTAGTAGTACTGGGATTCTAGGATATCACCTTTGTCCTGCTTTCTGTATTCTAATAAATTGAGGTACAGTCATAAAACATCAAAGTATCAACTTAAAACTAGTCAAAGTTTATAAACCACTCTGATGTTCATTAGTGAGGGCAAGATTAAACAAAGTGCAGGATGTCCATAAAATGCAATATTATGCAGCTATCGAGAGTGGAGATGCTGCCCCTGAGTATTCACACAGAAAGAGCATCCAGAAAATGGACAGGAGGGATAATGTGGGCTTGCAGCATTTTATACATACGACGACATTTAGAAGGAGTCATGGGAAAATACTAATAAGGCTTGGGGATGGGAACTAGGAAGACGGGAGCCTAAGAGGGAAGAAGACCTTTTTCCAAATACCATTTTCTGGAAACAGGCAACTACATCACCTGCATGTGTCCTGAGATCTGGAGGAAGGCTCTAAGAGGAGAAGACAGAGAGGGGGTGATTCAGAATAGCTGATTTTCCCCTCATACCATTGGTCACCTGTCTGTCTTTTATCATGGCTCTGGGGAACAGAGATAGGAAAGGTTAGGGAGGAAAAGTTAGGATGGAGCAACAGGAGAGCAGAGGGTGGCTGCCCTGTGTGGAGACAGAGATTGCCATCTCCACCCGCTGAACACACATTGTTGTGCTACCCACAATGTTCCAAGCAGGTCTGCCTCATGCCAAGTAGGGGCTCAGAAGTAAGATGCTGAGGTATCAGGCAGCCAGAGTGTTGTTAGTGTGTTGAGCCACCTCTTATGGTCACCCGCTTGGGCTGTGCGGCAGTGTGCTACGTAAGAACGTGGGCTCCTCCTGCGTCAGAATCAGCTCATGCTCAAGTCCTGGCTCTGCCGCTTGCTGAATCCATGGCTTAGTAACTAATTGATCCTCTCCAAGCCTCAGTTTCTTCTCTTGTAAAACAGGCATATCACTAGGACCTACTTCACTGTGAGGAAAGGTACAGAGGACACAGGATGCTGTCTGGTCCTTAATAGATACTCAGTAGTTTTTAGTGATTATTTTTGCTACTTTAATAGTTCTTTGTGGTCAGGAGCACAGACCTTGACCCTCCATGCTTAAGATGGGAACAAGTATGCAGTGTGTCTGGCTTTTCTGGCTGATGCAGCAGCTGCAACTCCGTATCAGCATCTAGAGGCTTGGTGTGGGGCTCTTCAGAGGAGCAGGTCTACCAGCAGATGTGTCCTCTAGGATTCCAGAGGCAATGCCAGATGTCGGTGTGCAGCTGTGCTCACAGAACTCTCCATCAGTGTTTATTCCCTGGGTAATTGCTGAGTAAATGGCTTAATATCATTGTGAAAGGGGCTGTAAAAGTTAATGGTGTTTCTAATGGAAAAACCCTCCTCCTAGCTCCAACGGCACCAAATTTGTTAGTTTTCACTCCTCCTTGACTCACAGAAGGAAGCAAAGCACTACACCTCAATCCAAAAGTGGACTTGGATTTATACTTGTGATAATTCAATCTTAGTTGGGGCAAGAAAGAGTAAAGCAGTTTTCACTCTTAATATTTATTATGTCTTTTTGCTCTGCCTTGAGAAAGAAGTTTCAAGATACATGAATATTCATGGTTCCAAGCATTCGGTGTATTTAAAGTTTTAAAAAATGTTTAATATCAAAGCCCAGCCACAGTGGTACATCTGTAATCCCAGCCACCTGATAGGCTGAGGCAGGAAAGTCTCTTGAGCCCAGGGACCCTAGGCAACATAGTGAGACCCTGTCTATAACTACTATGAAGACAACAATATGTAGTAAATTAAGTATTGTTACTCACCTACTATCCTGCTTTGAAACTATTTTATCGTTATTTTTATTTTTTCTCTTTAAAATGAAAAACAAAGACAAAAACGTTTAATACAATACATTGATGACAGCTTTGTCTTAGCCCTCCTGTCCTTTTGTTGTGTAAACGAATGCCATCTCTTTGGAAGTAGCCTCCGGCCGAGCTTGTTCTTCAGATGTAATTGGGTAGACAAGGTGGAGCAAGACTTGAAGACCCATGTCTTTGCTTGTATGAAGAAGCCAAAGACCCCAAAGTAGGGGCCCACCAATGGCCACACCAGTGCTGTTAACCTTGTCTGCCTTGTTGATTAAATCTGCCTGGTGGAAGAATACTAGAGTACTTACACTACCAACTCAGGACCCACATGGGAGAGCAGAGAGCCCTGAGATCCCTGCCAGTCCCGAGTTCCCTTCAGTCCATGCACTCCAGGAGTGTGCCTGCCTACAGGACTCAGTGTAGAGGTTCAGAGCGTGGGCCCGAAAGCCACACCAACAAGTTCAAATCCCAGCTGTTCTTTCAATCAGCTGTGAGGCTTTGTCCCAGTCATTTACCTTCTCTGTACTTTAGTTTCCTTACTATCCAATGGAGAGCATAGCAGTACCTACTTGATAGGGTTGATGTGAGGTTTAAATGAGTTAATATGTCAAGTACCCATTCACAGTAAGCAGGCTAGAAGTGCAGTGTCTACCGGTAATGAGTCATTTTTTAAAAGTATCTAATATTCAAGAATACTGTACTTAATTCAGTGGAATCATGGGGTGGGCGTGAGGGTATTTAAAACAGTTCCCTGAAAATTATTTATGCAACCGTAATGAGAGGTCAGCTGCTTAGCTGGCTGTGGGCTCCTGCTCCTACATGAGCTACTCACTGGTTTTGCCTTGAAACAGTCCCGGTCTAGGTAACTCATGAGCTACTATAAAAAGATCTTTCACACATCCGTGGGCCAG
>RJWT010037073.1:0-13127 GCA_004365215.1 Cuniculus paca | reverse complement strand
CTACAGTGACATTAATAGAAACAATTGTTTTTCTCACAGAGCAAGCATCCCAGCAGTAAGTGATTGCTAAAACTGATTCATTTCCACAGTGCCAGTGTCCTAGATTAGCCACTGTTCAGTCTTCTTGGATTTTCTCTGATGGTTGTAGCCAGTCATCATATTCTCAAAGGCACAAAACAGCCAAGCACAGTCGAATGTGCCTGCAGTCCCAGATACTTAGGAGACTGAGGCAGGAAGATTACTAGAGGCCAAGAGTTCAGAGCCAGCCCAGGCAACATAGCAATACCAAAAGAAAAAAGTAGAAAATAGGGCAAATAAGGGCAGAGTTTCTCTTCTTGTGCTTCTCTTTTATATGCCTTCCCTGCCTTCTTGTTTTGCTTTAGTTCGAAAAAATCGCCAGGCCAAAAAATGGAGGTACCTGCAGTTGGAGGTCAGGGTGTCCAGTGCACTGATATAGGTCAGGCAGGGAGTATTTGTGAGGCACCAATTTGTTGTTGCAGCTGTTTAGCAGGCATCTGAAATCTCATATGTTCAAAAGCAAACCTGATTTTTACCCCTAAACTAGCTATTCCCATATTTTTTTCAATCTTAGTAAATTGAAACTTCATCTTTACAGTTACATAGAATAAAACTGGAATCCTTCTCAATTTCTCTCTCTCACACTTCACAGTCAATTTACTAATAAATCTTATTGGATATGCATTCAGATTATGTACAGAATCCAACTGCTTTCATCAAGTCTATCATTACCAGCCTAACACAAACTACCATCACTTCTTGCCAGGATTATTTCAATAGGTTTAGTTGGTCTTTGTGATTCTTCTTTGACCCTAACCATTGAAAAGTTATGTCATATAAAGTCACTTTTTTGTCCAAAACACTCTAATGGCCAGGCATAATTGAAGACACTCCAACCAGGAGACTGAGGAAGGAGAATTAAAATTCTAGGCCAGTTAGACTATATAGCAAGACTCTGTCTCAAAAAAAAAAAAAAGAAGTAACAAATCGAAACCAACACTCCACTGGCTTCCAGTCAGTCTCATTCAGAATCAAATCAAAATCCAAAATCAAATAATATCCCACAAGATGTAGTCACCTCATTAACTCTGACTCTGCTCTTTCCTGGCTCATTCAGTTTTAATTGGACTGAGAGCTTTTTTTCCTTCTTCAAAAGAGGGTCTTTCTATGTACTCCAGGCTCCTCTCTGAACTCCTGATCATCCTGCCTTAGCCTCCTGACTGCTAGGATTACAGACGTACACCACATTTTTTTTTATTTTCTAGATAATAAAACCAAACAAAATAAAACAGAATAAAGCCAATCAAAACAAAACAATGAAAGCAATACAGGACTTCAAAACAAGATCATAGGAAATCAACAATGGCTACCATAATATATCTTGTTATCTTCAAAATAGCTTCCCACACGATCAGGAGAAATAATAAAATCAAACAAAACAAAACATAATAGCCAAGTCAAACAAAACAATGAAAACAGCCAGGTGTGGTGGCACACATGTGTAATCCCAGCATTCAGGAGGCTGAGGTAGGAGAATTGTTGCAAGTTTAAGACCAGCCTGGGCTGCAAAGTGAGCTCAAGGTCAGCCTGAACTGCATAGAAAGATCTTATCTGAAAAAGACCAAAAAAAAATGATACCAATATAGGACTTCAAAACAAGATGATAACAATGGCTACCATAATGCCTCTTGTTATCTTCAAAATAGCTGTCCAGACCATCAGACATAGGCATGTAAAATTAACCAAACAATAGAAGAACTAAGTTGCTTCTTTAGTTGTTATCTTTTTAGAAATTTCAGCTGTGTGACTTCTAATTTCTACTGCACCTATATCTCCTGAACTTGTTCTGTGAGGGATAGAGGTCTGAGATTGTATTTGCTCCTTCTTGATATTTTCCTGGGTTCCTCCAAATCAGCCCATTGCTGCATCCCGGATGCTTCCTGCATTGGCTTCCAGTCCCTCACTGCAGTGGATTGGACTAGGCACCTGGGTTCCTCCAATCTGGGGTTCCTGTGTGGTGGAGAGGCACAGGGTGGCGGTTCACCAATGTTCCCCTAATGGCAGCAGCCTCAGAGCGTGGCTTCTTCTCCAGGGCAACCAGATCTCTCTGGGCTGCTGGTGTGTAGCCTCAGGGCATGGCTTCTCCCTATTAACTCCATTTGTTCGCAGGTTTGGTTTCGCTCTGTTGTTTCTTTACTGATTTTCTGTGTAGTTGATCTGTGACAAGGGGTATTGAAGTCTCCCATTACAACTATATTATTGCTTTTTTGATTTTCCATGTCTACCAATAACTATCTTATATAGTTAGATGCTTCTGTATTAGATGCATATCTATTTATGATTGTTATGGTATTTGTGCTGTCTCTGGCTTTCTCATTGACCCCAATCTCGTGTTATTCTTCTTTGCTTCATCTTGTAGGTGTTGGAGTGCTTTCTCGTGGTCTCTTGCTATTTTTGAGGTATCTTTCTTTTCATGATCACCAGCCACAATTCTGTCTTTAACATCTAAAATTCTATCTTTTCCTTCATTCAATCTGTTGCATATACTTTCAATGGAGGTTTTAATCTCCTGGATCTCAGTTTGGATCTGTTTCATGGATTCCATTTCTCTCCTATGTAGGGCACTTTTTGTTTCCATCTTTTTCTAAGCTCATCTATTCTTTTGTGTCTTCTCTAATATCTTTGATTTTAAGCATCATTTCTCTTTGTACCTGAGAGATCATTTTCTCTATAGCCTTTCTACCTGTTTTTTCACTTCTGTTGTTATCATTTCAGGAAGTTCCAGTGTCTGACTTCCAACTTCATCCATCTCGTTGAGTTCCAGGCCTGTCCTGAGTGGGCTGGGGGTCTGGAGCTGCACCCAACTTTTGCGTCTTGTCATTCTCCACCTTCTCATTTTTCTTTTACTTTGTCTTCTATGTTGATACCCGCCAACCTCCATGATATATAGCTCTACCACTAGCATTGAGGCCTCTCTCAAGGAGGAAAGGAGATGTCCATTCCTCAGGAATGTCCTCCAGATGTAGTTGGGTTTTTTTTTTTTGTTGTTGTTGTTGTTGTTGTTGTTGTTTTGCAGCACCAGAGATTGAACTCATAACCTTGCACTTGCCAAGCAGGTGCTTAGGCCACTGAGCTAAATCCCCAGCCCTTGTGTTTTTGAGACAGGGTCTCACTATGCCATTCAGGCTGGCCTTGAGCTCACTTTGTAGCCCAGGCTGTTCTCGAACTCGCAACAATCCTCCTGTCTCAGCCTCCCTGGGATTACAGGTGTGAATCACCATGCCCAGCTGTAGTTGGTTCTTTATGGCTATCCCAAGAACCTACCTTCTTCTGGTGTTTACAGTTTTGATAGGAGTGGTGATAATGGACATCCTTGTCATGGTCCTGATTTTAGAAAGAAAGCTTTCAATGTTTGACCATTTAATATGTGGTTGTTGGTTTGTCATAGATGACTTTTATCATACTGAGATAAAGACCATCTAATCCAATTTTTTTTTATCATGAATGGATGTTAGACTTTGTCAAAAGTTTTTTCTACATCTGTTGAGATGATCATATGGTTTTCGTCCTTGGCTCTGTTAAAATAGCATATTACATTTATTGATTTGTGCATGTTGAACCATCTCCGGGATACATATATAATTTTTTTTTGAGATAGGGTCTCACTATATAGTGTAGGCTGGCTCTGAACTTGCTTACGTAGCCTAGGCTGGCCACAAACTCACAGTGATCCTCCTGTGTCAGCCTCCTGAGTGCTGAAATTATAGGCGTGTACCACCATGTCCATCCTAATTCCCATATATTATCTTTTTATTTTAGGTGTGTAGGATTCTCACAGTAGAGAAAAAATCAGTGGGTTTTTTTTTTTTGCCTCAATGACTATGACTTAAAAAGAAAAAAAGTCACTCCTCATAATGTTTTTCTGTATCCTCTAACAACATAAAAGAAATTTTTGATTAAATTAGCACACATGACTACTTGTGAGACCTTATCTCAAAAAAAAAAAATTAACACACATATTAGTTACTTCACAGTCATTAGAAGAGAAATATTAGTTCTCAAAGAAAGGAAAGATATTGATGCCTTTTCTTCTCCAACCAAAAGAGATTTCAAAATTCCTGTTTTTCACATACAGAGATAAAAGTCCACAGAAGAAAACTTAATATGTATAAATCCACTTCTACATACATACATACTTTGACTCTTTTTTTTTTTTGAGACAGGGTCTCACTATGTAGGCCAGGCTGGCCCTAAACTTGTTATGTAGCTCAGTCTGGCCTTGAACTTGAAATCCTGCTGTCCCGGTCTCCTGATTCCTGAGATTATTGCTATGTAACACCATGCCCAGCTAACAACTAAACTTTTGGAGGGGACATTGAAACCAAGTCTCACTGTGTAGTTCAGTTAACCAGGAGTGGTAGCACAAATCCCAGCACTTGGGAGAGTGAGGGAGGAGAATTGCTGTGAGTTCATCCCCACTGAATTCTCACATTCCTATAGAGAAAGACAGGGTTAGGGCCTTGAGGTCTCCTAAGCATGCCCACAGTCCACTGCACATGCTGATTTCTAGATTCTCATAATGTGGATGTAGTTCAGTGGCAAAGCACTTGTATAGTATATACAAGGCCTTGGGTTTGATTCTCAGTACTGAAAAAATTAATAATATTAGATTTCCAGAAAGTGTTGAAGCTTCTCAAAGCTCCTATAAGCATATTATCTAGCATTTCATTTAAGCTTTAGATTAGCCTGCTGTGTGTTCTGTGTGTTTGTGTGATGGTGTTGGGGATTGAACCCAGGGCTTCATATATGCCTTACACCACTGAGCTTCATCACCAGCACCTGTTGTTTGCTGTCTACAAATAGCAATGAATTAAAGCAATTATGTCTATTTTTTTAATTTTTATTTTTTATGGGTTTTTTTTGTTTGTTTTGTTTTGTTTTTTTTCAGCACTGGGGATCAAACTCACAACCTCATGCTTGTCAGGCAGGCACTTATGCCACTGAGCCAAATCCCCAGCCCTTGGCTTTTTGAGACAGGGTCTCACCTTGCTGTTCAGGTGGGCCTTGAGCTCACTTTGTAGCCCAGGCTGGTCTCAAACTCGCAAGGATCCTCCTGACTTAGCCTCCCAAGTGCTGGGATTGCAGGCATGCACCACCAGGCCCGGCTTTTATTTGTCTCTTTTGAGATATGCAGTTCAGGCTGACCTTGAACTCACTTTGTAGCCTGGGCTACCATGATCCTCCTGCCTGAGCCTCCTAAGTGCTGTGATTACAGGCATGCACCACCATGCCACAATTATCTCTTTTTCCAACAAACACCCAGAAGCCAGGAAAAGATCCTAGTCAGGTCAAGTAAAGGCAGCGTTACCACTGAGGTCTTCCAGAGAAGCACCAGAGAGATCAAACAATGACAATTCTATAACAAGTAAGCTTTGAAAGAGCTCCAACTGAGTTCTTCCCTGCCCAGTGATTTTCCGGGTTCTTAGGTTTCTTCAGGATTGTGAAATATTGGTTTTCAAGGCTATCAGGAAACTGGAAAGAGGTTGATGGGAATACGACAAGTTAAAACATCATAAAGTTCTTATTTTTATTGAGATTCAATACTTTTTCTTGAATAAGTGCTTTCCAGCTTGCAGCAAACCATTAACTAATTTCCAGGGTTCTAAAAAAACTGACCGTGACAGTTTCTATCAGTTTGCTAGTTGCTTTTATAAAGGAGAATTGTGATCTTCTCTCTGTCTCTGTCTCCGTCTGTCTCTCTGACTATCTCTCTGTCTCTGTGTCTCTGTCTCTGTCTGTCTCTGTGTCTCTATCTTTCTCCGTCTCTGTCTCTGTCTCTCAGTCTCTCTCTCTGTTTCTCCCTGTCTCCCTTCAAACTTACTCTGAACCCAGGCTGTCCTCAAATTCACAATGCTAGCTTAGCCTCCCAAATGCTAGGGTTGCAAATATGCACCACCACACCTGGCTAGAATTGTGGGAGTTTCTTACTCTATCATTTTCACTAATGACATTCATATAGCTGAAACTTACACATGCAATGTCATGTTAAAAAATAGATACAGAAGAATACATACATCCATAAATATGCAGTTCAAAAAGGCTAAACTGTATGTACAGAGATGAACACACAGTTGATAAAATCCTAAAAGAAAATGAATAACTTTTATCATAAAGTAGAAAGGGGCTTGTTGGCATTGCCTGTAGGTACCTTTCTTTATGTGTATTACATTTCACAATAAAAATATTATTAAATAAACAGAAAATAGATACTTCACTCGTAACGTGCACCAACCATGAAATTAAACACATCTCACCCACAAGAAGTTGCAATCATAGTACAGGGAAAAATAAAGAAGTATAGATAGCCAAAATATGTCACAATGTCCATGTATTCAAAGAAGAGCCTTTCCAGCCTTATTTAATGGTTATTTATCTTTATTAACAACTTAGTAATTTGTTTCTCCACTAGAGAGTAAGGTCCTCAATTTATTTTAGCACCTAGGATACATACAAGTTTATTTTACTTACAACAGTATCTAGTATTTATCCTCATTGAAACAAATAATGTAGGCAGAAAATTAGTAAAACAAACAAAAAAGAAAAGAAGGAGAAGAAGGACGAGGAAGACAGCCAGGCGTGGTGGCACATGCCTATAATCCCAGCACTCAGGAGGCTGAGGCAGGAGGATCACTACGAGTTTGAGACCAGCCTGGGCTACAAAGTGAGCTCAAGGCCAGCCTGAACGGCATAGTGAGATCCTGTCTCAAAAAGATAAGGGCCGGAGATTTAGTTCAGTGGCCTAAGCGCCTGCCTGGCAAGCACGAGGTCATGAGTTCAAACCCCGGTGTCACCAAAAAAAAAAAAAAAAAAAGGAGGAGGAGGAGGAGGAAGAGACAGTAATGTAAGTAAACACACTGACTCCAGGTCAGTGATGACTTTTTTTTTCTCAAGAAGTCAACAGAAGGCAAAAAAAAGGGACCACAAGAATTAGGATGAAGTTGAATGTACATGACAGAAAACTTCAAAATGACAATGGTTAAATAACGTATTTTTTCTCTTGTATAAAAGAATAAAGGAGGTATGTAATGCAGAGGTAGTTTGGCAGCTTTATGTATCCAAAGTCCTAGCTTCCATCTTTTTCCTTTATTGTCCCCAGATCATATGTTCTAGTCTTAGGGTTCCCTCAAGTGTCCAAGATGGCCACTAGTAGCCCTTTGAACATATGTAGAAGAAAAGACTAAACCACTCTACATAAGGAGATTTCCAGAAGCTTCATCCAACAGTCTGATTTACATCTTATTGACCAAATCTTAGGGAAGTATAGTCTCTATCTGAATGGCTGAAACATAGAATTCCATTAATGAACAAGAGAGGAGAGAATAGATTTGGTGGGTAATAGCAATTTCTTCCACAGGGACAATTTGGCATCGTACTAATGAAATTTTGGAAGCAGCCTATATATCCATCAAAAGATGAATGGACAAACAAAATGTGGTATTTATACACAACAAAGTACTGCTGTGCTGTAAGGAAGAATAAACTTCAGTCATTTGTCGGAAAACGGATGCATTTTGAGACCATAATACTAAGTGAAATAAATTAGACACAAGCTTAAATATCACATGACTCCTCTCATACAAGAAACTCAAAATGTAAGTAAACAGCAAAATAAAAGATAAATAATAGGAAGTAAAGAGAGTTATCTTTGCTGGGGATCTAGCTCAGCGGTCTAAGCGCCTGCCCGGCAAGCGCAAGGTCGTGAGTTCAATCCCCGGTGCTGCAAAAAAAAAAAAAAAAAAAACAGAGTTATCTTTTTCAAACAAGAAAGGAATCAAGAGATGAGAGAGCAGGGAAGAAGGAAGGAAGGGAAAAGGGCTGAAAAAATAATTGAAATGTGTTATGTACATATACCAGCTCCACAAGGAATGTAATCATCATATACTGCGAACATGTACTCATAAAATAATAGTAAAAACACATTTTCCAGGTGTAGTGTTGCACACTTGTAATTCCAGCACTTGGGAGGCTGAGGCAGGATTGCCATGAGTTTGAGGTCAACCTGGGCTACACAGTGTGTTCAAGGCCAGCCTTAACTACATAGCAAAACCTTGTCTCAAAATAAAATACACATTTAATACAAAATGAAATTCATAGTTTGAAAATCAAATTATAAAAACCAATATTTCATGCAATGGGAACCCCAAAACAAGCACAAGTAGCTATCTCATTTTCAGAAAAAGTGGACTTTAAGCCAAAACTGATCAGGAAAAGTCACTGCATATTAGTTAAGGAAACAGTTCAACAGGGAGCAATAGCAATTATAAACATATGTAGCAAATACCAGTGTACCAAACTTCATAAAAAAAATAAACACTACGGGACATAAAAGATCAGATAAACATGAATACAATTATAACGGGGGAACTCAATACCTGACTATCACAAATAAATCAACTAGAAAAGAAATCAACAAAGAGATATCAAAGTTGAATGGAAGGGCTAGGGATTTAACTCAATGGCTTAAGTGCCTGCCTGGAAAGTATGAGGTCGTGAGTTCAATCCCTGGTGCCACAAAAAACAAAACAAAACAAAAAAAAAACAAAGTTGTATGGAACCTTCTGCAATGGACTTAATATGTATAGAGTGTTCCATCCAACAACAACAAAATACACATTCTTCTCAGCATCACATGGAAATATCTCCAAAATAGACCACGTGTATATTATACATACTGTACATAAAGGATGCATATTATGAGACTATAGTGCAATGAAATGAAACTCAATGGCAAAAAAATCACAGAAATTGTGCAAACACATAAAAATTAAAATACACTCTTACATAATCAATGGGTCACTGCCACAACCCATGTGGCTCTTGAGGTTCTTGGCATGAAGGACTACGAGAGGATGAGAAAATAAAGAAGAGACAAAAGCTGGGGTCAGTTGGAGCCCTTATTCTCCTGATGGGAGAGAAGGAACTGCTCCACCACTGTAGCCAAAAGAAGAATGTCAATTTCAATCCCACTGCCTAGCAATTTGTTTGCCTGGCTGGCCTGGGCCCGTTGCCTTCTTGGTGCTGGAGCAACTTGTGCAGGTAGCTTGTTTTGGGCTCTCTGTGACTTCCAGGATGGCCTTGCTTTAGCCCCACACATGTGATCAGTCTCCAGCTTCAATGGCTCCCAACAGCTGACAGAAGGAGTCAAAGAATAAGACATTTCCTTGAATTATAGCCACTACAATATACCAGAACTTATGGGACAGAATGAAAGCAGTCCTAAAAGGGAAGTGTACAGCTGTGAATGTCCACATCAAAAAAACAGTGACCCCAACTAAATAACCTCATGATGCACCTCAGGGTCCAAGAAAAACAAGAATAATACAAATCCAAAGCTAGTACAAGTAAGGAAATTATAAACATCTAAGTAGACATCAATGAACTAGAGGCTAAAAAACAACAAATGAATCAGTGAATTGAAGATGTGGTTCTTCAAAAGAATAAATTAAATAGACAAACCCAACCCCACCTGCAGCACCACTCACTCTTCTTAGCCCTTGCCCACCAACACAACAGGAAGCCCTATAGATTTCAGTTCTTGACCCATTCTGCCAATCTGCGTATTTTGATTAAGGAGTTGAGGCCATCCACATCTAGAGTTATTATTAAAAGGTATTGACTTATTTTTATCATTGCATTATTTTTCTGTTGCCATTTTCTTTTTATTTCTATTTAACTACTCACACTACCTGGTATATTTATTTTATTTGACATTTTGGCATTATGAGCCTCATTGTCTCTTTCTAAGATATGATTGAGAATTTTTTTGCAGTATAGGTTTGGTGGTCATGAATTTCTTTACATGCTCTTTATCATAGAAATGTCTTATTTTTCCATCAATTTTGAAAGAGTTTTAGAGAATATAGTAGTCTGGGGGGAAGGAGTTTTTTCTTTTAGAGCTTGAAACACTTCATTTCAATCTCTTCTGGCCTTTAAGGTTTGTGTTGAGAAGTCTACTGTATTTCTAATATGTTTTCCTTCTGTAACAGCTTTTAATATGCCATTCTTATGTTGGATTTCTTGAATTTTAATTGCAATGTGACCTGGAGAGGTTCTTTTCTGATCATAGCTCTTTGGGGTTCTCTATGCCTCGCTTATATGTATGTTAAATTCTTTTCCCATATTTGGAGTCTTCTGCTATTATTTCTGTAAACAGATTTTTAATGCCATTATTCTGTCTTCTGATTTTTCACTAATTGCAATTAATCTTTCATTAGTCTTATATGCATCAGTTAGCAGCTGTTCAAACCATTTTTCATATTTTTTGTTTTTAAGGTAACTATAATTGATCATCAAAAGTAGAACTGTCTTCTAGGTCTGATACTTGTCCTCACATTCATTGTTTTGCTTTTTTTTTTTTTTGGCAGCACTAGGGATTGAACTCATGACCTCACGCTTGCCAGGCAGGCGCTTAGGCCACTGAGCTAAATCCCTGGCCCTTGTCTTTTTGAGACAGGGTCTCACTATGCTGTTCAGACTGGCCTGGAGCTCACTTTGTAGCCTAGGCTGGTCTCGAACTCGCGATGATCCTGTCTCAGCCTCCCGAGTGCTGGGATTACAGGCATGCGCCACCAGGCCCGGCCTCTGCTCATATTTTCAATGTAAGTTTTAATTTCCTTAATTTTTGTTTGGTATTTTTCATGGACTCTAATTTTTTTTCTATACTGGAAATTCATGTTTTACATCACCTTGCTTAGTTCAATTAGTTTTTTATTAGTTATTCGGTAGAGTATCTGATCTTTCTATATACTAGCATCATTATTTGTTTAGTTACATATCTTCTTTGAATTTACCAAGCACCTCATTGATCTAGTTTTAAAAAATCTCCTGTTATCCTTTCAAACAGTTCAGCTGAGTGCCTTTTGATTTCCTCCCCCATGATGTTTCTTTGTGGGAGTTGGGAAATTTTAGACCTGTTTTGTTGCTTTGTCTTCTTGTGTTTTGTTTTGTTGTCATTTTGTTTTGTTCATTTCTTTTTGATGCAGAAGGCATGCAGGTTGATTATACTGAAAGACATTGCTGCTAGCATGGTGATCTCTTTAGTTAGTGCCTGCTTTTCACTTTTGAATTGGGTCTTTAAATCTGGGTAGTCTGACTTTTTTCAGTTCTTCATATGTTCTGGATAGTAATCCTTTGAGGAACAACTGACAAACATTTTTTTCCACCTTGTGGGTTGTCTCTTCATTCTGTTGGTGGTTTCTCTTGCTGTGCTAAAGTTTTTTTAATGAGAGCCTAGTTGTTGATTCTTTGTGATAGTTCCTTGATAGTTCCTGTGCAATGGCTTTTTTTTTTTGCAGCACTGGGGGTTGAATTTATGACCTCGTGCTTGCCAGGCAGGCACTTAGGCCGCTGAGCTAGATTGCTGGCCCTTGTGTTTCTGAGACAGGGTCTCACTATGCAGTTCAGGCTGTCCTTGAGCTCACTTTGTAACCTGGGCTGGTCTCGAACTCACAACCATCCTCCTGTCTCAGCCTCCCAAGTGCTGAGATTACAGGCGTGGGCCACCAGGTCCAGCTATCATAGTAGCTTTATAGTATACTTTCAAGTCAGGAATTGTAATGCCCCCAACCTCACCTTTGTGGCCCAGAATTGCTTTTGCTACTCTAGGTCTCTTCTGGTTCCAAATGAATTTGAGGATTGTTTTCTCTAATTTTGTAAGATATGCTATTCGAATTTTGATTGGGATTACATTAAATCTATATAACAGTTTTGGAAGTATGGCCTTTGGTTCTTCCTACCCAAGGGCAAGGAATATCTCTCCATTTTCTGATGTCCTCCTAAATCTCCTTTTTCAGAGTACTGTAGTTTTCAATGTAGAACTATGGATTTAGCTCAGTGGCAGAAGTGCCTACCTGGCAAGCGTGAGGTCATGAATTTGATCCCTAGTACCAATAAATAAATAAATAAATGAATAAATTTTTTTAAAAAGTTTTCAATGTAGAGGTCTTTTTCATTCTTCATTAGACTGATTCCTAGGTATTTCATTTTTTTGGATGCTATTGTGAAAGGTGTTGTTTCCCCAATTTCTCTCTCAGTGAGTTTATTATTCGTGTACAGGAAGGCTACTGATTTTTGAGTGTTGACTTTGTATTCAGCTACATGACTGAATTTGCTTATTAAATCTAGCAGTCTTTTAGTGGAGTTTTGGGGGTCTTCTATGTAGAATATCATGTCATCTGCAAATAAGAATAATTTAACTTCTTCTTTTCCTATTATTATTCTTTTTATTTCTTTCTCTTGTCTAATTATTCTAGCTAAAGTTTCCAGGATTATGTAGAATAAGAGTAGACAGTAGACATCCTTGTCTTGTTTCTGATTTTAGAGTGAAAGCTTTCAGTTTTTGTCCATTTAGTATGATGTTGGGTTGTTGGATTGTCATAGATGACTTTTATCAGATTGAGATAAAGACCTTCTATTCCAATTTTCTGTGGGGTTTTTATCATGAAGAATGTGCAGTCTTGAAATTCAGCAAGTCATAGCCCTCTCCAACCAACTTTCTAGCCTGTGGTTTTGTGAGGTGCCCCCCGCTGCAGCTCCAGGGCCTCTCCCCTGTCCATAATCCCCAGACAGTGGTAACAATCTAAAACAAGGCATGTCCCTGCTCACATTGATAAATGAAAAAGTACACAGACCACTAGTCTCTGCTGGATGTTGGCAGAGGCCCAAACAGACCACTGGATTCAATGCCAGCACCTTCAGAGCCAGCTACCTCTGAAAGCCATATCTACTACACCTAATTGCTCATCATAAAGGGTAGGACCTTGTAACCTCTCTGACCTGAGCTTGAACTTCTCAGGGTAATCTATGTTTACCCCTTGCCTTCTCCACATCTGTCTCCCATGGCTGTGCCTCACCCATCACTATTGTAGGGTAACACTGGAAATCTTGGGGTGAAGTTGTAGTGTAGTTCTGTGGCTCAGTCCCACACAATCAACCTTTTTCCCAAAATTGGCCTGACTAAACTGTCTGGCAATATAGCAGGTGCTGCCTAGATTCCTCTTCCAGCTCTATCCCACTGTGAAGAAGAGATTCTCAGAGCATAACCTCACACT
>RJWT010037072.1:0-13142 GCA_004365215.1 Cuniculus paca | reverse complement strand
TAGCCCTTCGTTCTGCACCAAGGCTAGTCTTCCATAAATCAAATTGTTGTGTTACTATTTGATTCTTTTCAGTAGTTCACTTTCATTGCCTTTCAGGTGGCTTCCAAACTCCTTGTGGTGACATACAAATGGTATTATAAGTCTCTGCTGCCTACCTTTCTATACTTCTTTGTTTCGTAGTCACTCCCTCAGTTTTAATCACATTTAAACTGCACAAAGTTGCTGGAATGTACACTTCTACCCAAAATGCCCCGTCCTCTTTTCCATCTGAAATACCCCCATCCTCTCTTGACCTACCACCTGCACATCCTGAATACCAAATCATGTTGAGGTATAAGCATCCAGTGGCTTCTGTGACTGTCACGGTTTGAGTCAAATACTCTTTGGTTTCCCATTATCACCAGTGTTTACTTTTTTGTCTCTTCACTGGATTCTGAGCTGTATGAAAAAGAAACCACTTTCCTCTAGCAACCAGTCTGACAAGTGGATGCTCTGTAAACGTGAGCGGTGGTAATGTTCCCACATAAAAGGAGGACATTTTGACTTGAGATGAGGCCACGGAAACAAATGAATGGTGTCACCAAAATTGTACATGAGTGGCAACGCAGCTAAGGATTTCACAGGTGGAGGCAGAAGTTGAGTTGACAAAAACAATGAAAGAGAGTGAGCGAGGGCTGGAGGCAGTGATGTGTCCACAGGAGAACAGGAAAGAGTCACTTAGAAGCCCAGTAAGTGACTTTGATGTAATGGTTTAAACAATAGCTACAAAAAAATTAAAATGAACAACAGCTACTTTTGATTCACGAGTTCACAGGCGAGCATGCTGAGACTGCTGACATTGGCTGAGCTCCCCCAGGTCTGCGGTCAGCTCAGAGGTTGGCAAGGGGTTACTGGTGTGGGAAGACCTGGGTGGGCTGGCCCCATTTCTTTCCCAGGCATCTCACTCATCTCCTCAGCCTCTCATCTCAATGTAGTATCAGAGTGCTGACAGAGAGGGAGGAAGACATGGAACAGAAACGCTCAGTGAAGCAAGAACAAACTTGATGGAGGAGAGCCTGGAAGAAAGAGTTCAGTGCTGATCTCACAGGCACTGAAGTCAAGCCCTTTTATTGTAAGCTTTTCTCCATCAAAGTTTGTTCCTGTTTCACCAACCAAAAAGCAGGTCACACACCTGAGCTCAGCCCTTGAGAGCACTCTGAAGGGATATGGATGCAGGGTGTGTTTGTACAGGAATGGAGCCGTTGATTCAGCCTCTCAGACGCAGACAGAAGAAAGACCTTTTAAGAGGGAAGTAGGTAGCAGTCATATGCTCACAAAGGTTGCATAGGATCAGGTTTAGTAACAGGCTGTTGAGTAGAAATTACAGGTCACAGTGGCCTCTGCCCGCACTATTTGAATGAGATGTTGAAGTGGAAGCTTAGTTGCCATAGGTTGGAGAATGAATGGAAGCCGAGGCAAAAAAGATGCTAAAAAAACATGATGAAAGGCAGATAGGGCAGTGGGTACTGACTGAGGGCAGTTAAGGTGGCTGTTTGTAGACCAAGGAAAGATTTTCCGCTCCTGCACATCCTCAAGGAAAAATTCAGCAGATTTGTAGGCTGAGGGAAAGAGTAAAAGATGGGAAGTTAAAAAATGTGGGTGTGAAGGATTATTGGAGCAAGACCCTGGCCTTAGGGAAGAATGGCATCATCTTGGTTACTTTTCTCTCGTTGCTGAGACAAAAATACCTGACACCCAAAATTAGGGAAGGAAAGGTTTATTTTTTATAGTTCTTGAAGATTTCAGTCTATACTTAGCTGGTTCCAAGGCAGAGTGGTATGGCTGAGGGGCAGCCTGGCTGCAAGCAGCAAGAGCAAATGGCAAAAGGAAAAGCAAAAGAGGAGAAAGCACGCCTCCTTCCCGACCTTACATTGTATGCTGGCTCCACCCCTGGGTGGGTGCAGCACTCACACCACCAATCCTAGCACTAGACAACAAACCAATCACAAACCCTAGATTCAGCTGCTTCCTTGACTGCATGAGGTGTGGGGGGCCACCTGGACACAAACCATAACAGGCAAAAAGACCCCGTGGCAACGCTGGGTGTGTTGCCACATGTCTGTGATCCCAGCAGTCAGGAAGCTGAGGCAAAAGGACTATCTCAAGTTCCAGGCTATCCTGGACTAAATAGTGAGTTCAAGGCCAGCCTAGAACTACACAGCAAGAGGGTCTCAAAACATACATACACACACACACACACACACACACACACACACACACACACAAAACCATGGGGAGTCTTAATTTCATCTTAAAGAGCAAGAGAGCCTCACTACTATTTTGGATCAGGTTCCTCTTACTGACCTTGATGAGGGCAAATCTATTTACATATTGACTTTTATTGCCTTTTTTCTTCTTGTTGCAATTTGAAATATCTATAGTTCAAAAATAAAATTTAGTGTACTTTGGTCTAAAACTGATACAGAATATTATGATGTTATATTTCCTTCTTGATTTCTTCTTTAAAATAATCTTAATGATATATTAATTTTCAAACAAAGTGCAATACTATAATTATATCATCTTTAAATGCATTTATTTATTTAAGAGAAAAAAGACAGAAAAGAAAAACAAAAAGCAAAAGAGACAAACTACAGCAAACCCAAAACAATAACAGTAGAGGTTTACAAAACATGATGATAGGAATTTAACAATGGTTGTAATATTGCATATTGTTACCTTCAAAAGGGTTGCTTAGATTACCAGATATAGACATGTAAAATTGATCCAATCATATGAGTATTAACTGTTCCTTTCCAAGAACTAATACAATTAGTAGTATAGTCATTTCAGCTATCTTATGTGTATATATATATATATATATATATATATATATATATTTATGTCTTTTTCCTTTTCCCTTCCTTTTTTCCTAAATGTGTTTATTTTCAAGAGTACAGATTTGATTTAGAAAAAAAAAAAGAAAATGTTAAAGAATATTACATGGAAGGAAAGTGGACACATTAGTTCCTTTTATAAAATTTAGATTATACTCAAAGCATTGTTTTTTTGTGTAACTCTTTAGATTAACCTTAGCTGTGGCTTTTTACATAAAGAGCATTAAAATTAAGGTTGTCAAGTCAAATGCTTGCTGAAACTTTCAAGTCATAAGGACTATGGAATTTATACCAAATGTTTTTGTTATAGTTGTCTTTCACTGAGCTACTTCCCTGTAGTCAGTGCATTTTGAAAGCCTTGTCATCTGTTCTTTCTACACAGGGAAATAGCTTATCTACTTTTTTGCATTTTGATTTCTACTGTATTTTTGAACTACTGGTTTGCTTCTCAGAGAAAACTTAAGATACTACATGAAAATGAGGAAGTCAATTGAGACATTTTCTTTGGAACTTTGTTAAGTCTGTATAATTATTTTGAAAATCTCCTTGATGTTTACAAACTATCTCCTGTATTTATTTATCTATTTATGAATTTTTTTCTTTTTCATGATACTGGTGATTGAACCAAGGAAGCAATAAGTTGTATCCCCAGCTCTTTTTATTTTATTTTGAGATTGGGTCTAGCTAAGTTGCCCAGGCTGGCCTTGAACTTGCAATCCTCCTGCCTCTGCTACCTGAGTAACTGGGGTTCCAAGCATGCATTCCCATCCCCAGCTATTTTGTATTCCTGAATGATTAGGGCAACTTGGTTTTATGTTCCTTGGAGATAACCATGGAAATATAGTAACACGCCTCAGTATATGTAGACTTCAAATTAAAACTCAGCATAAATAGGAGTTTCTCTGTCTCTGTCTCTGTCTCTGTCTCTGTCTCTCTGTCTCTCTGTCTCTCTCTCTCTCCTTTTATGTCTCATTGCTTTCAATCCTCCGGTTTTTCACAGTTAAAAGTGCCAATGTTGCATTCTCTTTCTGTTTAAACAGGCTGCTTCTTTGGGATTACTACAGTTTCCGATCCTGAATTCTTCAGTGGATGAGAACTGCCAGACTATAACATATAAGGTTGGCTATGCATTGTAAAAATATTCATTATAAGTAAAAAATTGTGCAAATATGCTTGTAGGTTAGAGAGACTTCTATCATACCTCAAGTATCAATCCTCTTAAAGGCTAGATTTAAAGGTATAAAACACTAAATTTGGGAGTGCACAAAGCCCTGGATTTTACTCCTAGCATCACACAAAAAATTAAGTATAAATTGTTATTCATGTTTTCATTGGTTAATAAGGATACTCTTTAGATTTTTAAATTTCCATAAAGTCATTTATGACAGACCTACTGTCAATATCATATTAAATAGAGAAAAATTAAAAGTTTTCCTTCTAAAATCAGGAACAAGGATGTCCACTATCCTATTCAAAATAATACTGAAATCATTAGCCAAAGCAATCAGACAAGAGAAAGAAATAAAAGGAATACATTTTTATAGGAAAAGACAAAGTCAAAATATCATTATTTGCCAGATCCCCCCAAAAAACCTCATGAAAACACTCCTAGAATTACACTTAGTAACCAAATTCAGCAATATAGTAGGATATAAAATGAATACACAAATATCAATAGCATTCCTGTGGAATAATAATGAACTCACTGAGAAAGAAATTAGAAAAACAGAACCATTCACGCCAGTATCAAGAAAAATTAAATTTCTAGGAATTTACCTAAGATAGTGAAAGAGCTCTACAACAAAAATTATATCACTCTGAAAAAGGAGATCAAAGAAAACATTAGAAAAAAGTCTAGGCATTGTGGTGTTGTGCTCAGGAGGCCAAGGGAGGAGGATCACTGTGAGTTTGAGGTCAATTTGGGCTACAAAGTAGTTCAAGTCAGCCCGAACTGCATAGCAAAACTTTGTCTCAGACGAAGAAAATAGAAAGATGTCCTCTGTTCCTGGATAAGAAAAACCAATGTAGTCAAAATGACCATCCTTCCCAAAGTGATTTAAACCAATACCAATCAAAATACCAATTGCATTTCTCCCAGATCTATGATAAATAATCCTAAAGTTTATAGAACTAGAGGAGAAGAATAGCAAAAGAAATCCTGGGTAACAAAGAGCAGGAGGCATCACAATCTCAGGTTTGAAATTACATTATAAAGCTACAGTAATTACAAACAGCATGGTACTGGCACAAAAACACACACTTGGGTCAGTGGAACAGCAGAAAAGAAGCAGGAGCAACCCCAGATACATTCAGCTCTTTGATCTTTGACAAAGGGGCCAAAAATTTACACTAGAGAAAAGATAACCTCTTTAATAAATGGTACTGGGAATACTGATTATCCACATGCAGAAGACTAAAGCTAGATTCACATCACTCACCGTGTGTGAAGCTAAAATCAAAATAGATCAACGATCTAAACAGCAAAACAGAAACACTTGATTTGCTGATGGATGAAATAGGCAAAACGCTTAAAGACATAGGCATAGGCTAGGACTTCCTAAATAGAACTGCAGATAGCACAAGAAATGAAACACCAAGAACCAGCAAATGAGATAACATCAAATTAAAAGGCTTCTGCACAGCAAAAGAAACAACCAACAGAATGAAGATAGAACATATAGAATGTGAAAATAAAATTTGCCAGTTATGCCTCGGACAGAAGGCTAATATCTAAAACATATAAAGAACTCAAAAGAACTAGACCCCCTCAAAATAAAACATCCATTCAAATACTGGGCAGCTGTAATGAAGAGACACTGCTTATGAGAATACAAATGGCCAATAAATACATGAAAAGTGTTTAACATTTAGTAGAGCAATGCAGATTAAAACAGTACTGACATACCATCTTACTCCAAAGAGAATGACTATCATCAAGAAATCAAATAATAAATGCTGGAGAGGCTGCAGGGGGAAAAGAAACCCTTCTCCATTGTTGGTGGGAATGTAAGCTAGTACAACCACTATGGGAATCAGTTTGGAGATTCCCCAAAAAACTAAAAGTAGAAATTTCATTTGACCTAGCTATTCTCCTGGTAGGTGTTTTTTCTAAAGAGTTAAAGTGAAAAGTGTTACTCTTACAGTGATACATGCATATCCATGTTTATAGCAGCACAATTTATGATAGCTAAATCTTGGAAATAGTCAATATGCCCATGAACAGATAATGAAAATGTGGTGTTTATGCACAATGGAGTACAGCTCTGCCATAAAGAATGGTAAACTTGAGGCATTTGTAGGTAAATGAATATACCTTGGGACCATATTTTGGGGGGGGGTGGATAATGGGGATTGAATTTATGCCCTTGCACTTGTTAGGCAGGTACTGTGCTGCTGAGCTATATCCCTGGCCCTAGAGACTATATTTTTTTGTTTTTGTTTTTGTTTTTTGAGACAGGCTCTCACTATGTAGTTCAGGCTGGTCCTGAACTCACTATGTAGCCCAGGATAGCCTTGAACTCATGGTGATCCTCCTGTCTCAGCCTCCTGAGTGCTGGGATTATAGACATGTGCCACCACTCCTGGCCCTGAGACCATAATATTAAATGAAATAAATCTAACACACAAGCTTAAATACCACATAGTTTCTCCAAAAGAGGAACTCAAAATATACATTGAAAAGCAACATAAAAGGTAGGTAATAGGAAGTAAGGAGATCTTTTTCAAATGGGAAGGAGAAGAAGTGGGGGAGTGGGAAGAGGAGGGAATGAAAAAGAAAATAATTGAAGAATAAAAAACAGATGTAGAGCTTTTGCAAATAGGAAGGGGATCAAGAGTTGGAAGAATGGGAGGGATAGGGGATGAAAAAAATTAAGATGTATTATTGTCATGTACCAATTCCCCATGATAAATGTAATCATTATGTACTACAAACATATACTAATAATTTTTTTGTGTGTGTGCCAGGGATTGAACTCATGTCCTTGCACTTGCCAGGGAGGCGCTTGTGCCACTGAGCTAAATCCCCAGCCCCAATTAAAAAAAATTTTTTTTAAATTACTATCTTTAAACCTTTTTCTTTTTCTGCTTAAAATGATGGAAATATACAGAAATAAGGTTGTGGATTATGTTACTCACTCTAATTAACCTCTCCTAATTTCTCCAAGCAGTTCTCTCAAAATCGAATTCCTGGAATTTTAAGAATGAGAATAATTTAAACAAGAAAAGTAGTAAAAAAAAAATTGAATTCAGTTTGAGTGAACTCTTCTGTTTGTATTGAAAGTTTCTTAAAACTGAGAACTTTCTGGGATGTTGATCCTTGCATACATTGCTCATTAGAAATCTGCAATTAGAGTGAGCTTAGATACCCTGGAAAGTCAGGTCTAAAATAGTCCCATGTGATTACTATAGCCAGCTGTCTTTGGTTTTGTTTTAATACTTCCTGATTAAATTCTACTTGTTGCAAAAAATTTGGACAGGAAAATAATGATGCTTAGAAGACCTTAAGTGCACAAAAGATATAAATAGGAAAAGAAAATAGATACTTATATTTTCCATTATACTATTTTAAAATCTACTATGCCTAGAATTTTATGCCATAGGACATATTGTATATGTTTTTTAAATAAAGAAAATTTTCTATATTAAAAAAAGAAAATAATTATATTTACCTTCAATCCATGGCCCTAATATAATTCACTATTCTGAGATGTATATTCTCCCATGTAGACTTGAAATTATCTCTGGATAAATAAGATCTCTTTCTCTCTCTCTCAATTTCTCTCTCTCTCTGTTTCTCTCCCTATCTATTTTGAATCTTCTATCCTTTCTGAGTTAAAAATGCTAACACTGCAGGTCCTACAGGGTTTCATTTTGTATACTTTTTTAATATATATGAAATTTTATCTATTTTTTCCTTAACTTGCTTTTGTTCTTTTTTATTTGCTACATTATGGACATCATTATGTGTCAATAAGTATAACTTGGTGACCTATTAATAAAAATTTTGATTGTCTATAGTTTCTCAAACTTATAAACAATCTATGCCTGACATCCCTGTGTGTTCCTGTGTAGTTCTGCTGTTAACTCCTTAGCACGAAGTTTTGTAAGTGTTGGTACCTATTGCCAAATGTCTTCCAGAAAGTCCGTAAACAGCTCAACACTCCTGCTAACAATATATGACTAATTTTTTTCCTACCAACAAAAAGTTATTTTTGTCAAAAAAAAAACCCTAAAAATCTTTTTAAAACTTTATTTTTTGAATCATTGCCAATCAGACGAAAATAGTTTTTCATAGTTGTTTTATTTCTTAGGCTTCTCATAACATTGGGATAGCAATGGACACCAAGCAGGGATTGGTTGTCCCTAATGTGAAAAACGTTCAGATCTGCTCCATATTTGACATCGCCGCTGAATTGAACCGCCTCCAAAATCTAGGTTCTTTGGGTCAACTCAGCACCACTGACCTTGCTGGAGGAACATTTACTCTTTCCAACATTGGATCGGTGAGTACGAATGTTCAAATCCATAAGCTATATCATAAATTTCAGATCATATGCTCAATTGAAAATATAAAATGTCATTTACCATTTGTTCTCTCTGCAAGCTTAATTTTTCTATTCTTTTTTTTTTTTTTTTAAGATTGGTGGTACTTATGCCAAAGCAGTGATACTGCCACCTGAAGTAGCAATTGGAGCCTTTGGATCAATCAAGGTATGTGTATTAAATAACTGAAAAACAAATACATTGGAGAAGTGACACATAGAAAAGTACTCATTCCTAATGTTTACCCCTCACCTCGTAGGTCTGAGTTTGTGAAATTTGGCTAGTAAGTTATTTCTTCCAGAAGTGGTGATATGGATCATTTCTGTGTGGTTCAACCAGTGAGAATTATATCAGACACAGTTGTGAGTCTGTGTGGATAGCCACAAACACATTCAATCTGTTTCTATCAAAATATCTTTATTGCAAACTACCAAAGATAGTAAGAAACCAGCCTTATTCATAACAATGTGAGGTACCTCTTTTAGAGCATTTCTGTAAAATTTATGCTCACAGAATCATTGGAAGAGCTAGTTAAAATATAGATTTCTTTGTCTTAGATGTAGAGTCCCCATACTTGTATTTTGAAAAAGAACCCAGGTGGTTCCAACACAAGTGATCTGTGGTTATGATTCGGGAGATGCTGACTTAGAATAAGGTTGAAATGATTTTTAACCATGACTGAATATTAAAACCATCTGGAATTTTGAAGAAAAAAAAAAAAACTATGCCTATGCAGACTCAATACCAACATCAAAATTTAGGGGGATGGGGCTTGGACATTCTCAGTAACTCGTGGTTGAAAAACTCATAGGTACCACTTCAGAATGATCATTAATAAATGTCATTGTCACTCTGTTAACTTTGCTGTTTGCTCTTCATGTTTTAAGAAAATCCTTTCTCTCTATAGTATTTATAATGCTTCCACATTGACTATCTCTGAGACTTGTCTTTCATGACCTTATTACCTTATTGTGCCATCCAAACCTAGCAGATAGTTTGTTAGCTGCTAAATTACTCCCTCTTTATTACAGTGTCCACTTTACCTTCAGGCAAACAAAGAGGGAAGAGGAAAACACACACACACATACACATACACACACACACACACACACACACACCATGACACTTTTCTTTCCAAATCAGGAGTTTGTCTGTGTAATCATAACTTCTGTATTATTCATTCTCTTCCCAACAACTTTTATTCTCACAAAAGTTTGACTTTCTACAGTTTCTAGATCATCATACCTGTTTGACAAAGTTTTATTTTTTCTATTCCTTAAAGAGATTTATTTTCTTCTAAATATGTACGTGTATGTATAAAATATATATGTGTAATTATGGTAAAAGATACATAACGTTAAACTTACCATCTTAACCACTTGTATATACAGTTCTGAGGCAGTAAGTACATTCACAATATTGTGCAACCACTACCACTGTCCATCTCCAGAAATTTTTCATCTACAAAGCTGAAGCTCTGAACACATCCATATTACCAATTCCCACATTTTCCCAGTCCCTGGCAACTATTATTCTACTTTTTTGTCTCTGAATTTTGACCATTCTCATACTTCATATGAGGGGAAGTATTTGTCTTTTTATATCTGTCTTATTTCACTTAGCATAATATTTTGAAAATTCATCCATATTGTAGCCTAAGCCAGAATTTCATGTTTTTAGCCTGAATAAAAACAAATTATATATGATGTTTTATTTTTCATTCACCTGTTGATGAATATTTGAGTTGTTTCCATTTTTAGCTATTGTGAATAATGCTGCATGAACATGTTCAGCAAGTATATTTTAAAGAATCACTTTGCCCAAGATATGAAACATAGTTCTCAGAATATCAGTCTTTTTCATATTTTGAGACAAGGTCTTACTAGGCTCCTCTGGCTAGTCTTGAATTCCTAGGCTCAAGCAATCTTCCTGCTTCAGCCTCCTGTGTAGGTAGGAATACAGGTACATACCACCAAACCCAGTTTAGACTGTAAATCTTAGTTGTGACTTACTGTGATCTTTTTTTGGAGAACACATAGTATTTAATTCATTTCTGCTTCTATTTTATCTCTCCTTTGCTATTTTGTTTTCCCTATAAATTTTAAACTCCTTGCTAAATTGTCTAATTCATCTGAACTTTCTCAGTACTCAGTCCCAGCCCTCTCTTTCTTGATCTATTAGCTGCACTTGACACAGTTTACCTCCTTGGAGAATTTTCTTCACTATAATTTGCAAAATGTCTTGCTAAGCTGGTTTTTCTCCCTAGTCACCTTTCCATGCCCTCTGTCTCCCTAGTCTTTAGACATGGGAGCACCCCAGGGCTCAGCGCTGACTCTTTCATTATCTGCGTCAATCGGATACTTTAACTGCCTCTACCCTAATGACTCCCACGTTTCCATCTCCACACAGAACTTCACTTTTCAACTCCAAACACATAACCGCCTTGGTAACTATTGGTCTCTCAGGCTTTCAAAAGTCCTTTTCCCACCAACCCAGACTCCCAGCCTGCTCGCCCTGAAGTCTTTCCCCTGCAGAGAATGGCCGTTCGGCCTAGATGCCTCCCGTGGCTTCTCCTCTCAGAATCAAAGGTGAGGGAGCTGCAGTGAGCGACACAGACTCACACAGATGCTGCTCTGTGCAATCAAGGGCCCTCAGGGACCCACATCCGACTGTAATCGCCGTATCCAGCCCATGAGGTGACGTGGCCAGATACAAAGACTTAGAAATTCTTAGCAGTTCGACAGATTGACTTTGTCACTGAATCTGCTAAGAAGTTGGGCTTCTATTTTCCTATTTTGTAATAGTTCACTTTCAATATATTTTTTTAAATATCCCAACATAGATTCGAATTGCTTTTCTTAAAATGTCCTTCACCAAAGATAGATCGAGAAGCACTGCGCCCTGTGACTTGCTCCTGACCCAGCCACACTGTTCTGCTTTGGCTGCGACCCGTCTCCAGCCTCGCCCCCTGCCCTCCAGGGCAGCCACTGCCTGCTCTGCTGTTCCCCGACATCCAGCCGTGCCTGCCCTCCCTCTCCTTCTCCCCGGGTCCGTGTGGCATGTTTCCTCACTGTCTCAGTGAGGAGCCTTCATATCTTAATGGTGTCACTTGTCTGTCTCTGTCCAAACCCTGTAAGAGTACCTTGGAAACAGCAGGTGCTAACTGAATAATTGTTTAATATCTGAAATCTAAGTTCAAATTTAATGAAGGCATAGAAACCATGTAGGGGCATGGAGATTCCTTAAGGAAAACCGAAAGCTTGAGGCACGTCCTCGCAAAGGTGGGAGAAGTAGGAGCTAGCATTTCCCAAAGTCATCTGGGATGCCTACTTGCTGTCTAGCGTCAGGAGGAGGGTCGGCTTGATCTTACACCACTGTCACCAGAGTCCGAGCTTCGAGTGAGTGCAAAGTTTCTCCATGTTTGTTTTCCTTGTTTCTAGGCCCTTCCTCGATTTAACCTGAAAGGAGAAGTATATAAAGCACAGATAATGAATGTGAGCTGGTCAGCTGATCACAGGATTATTGATGGAGCTACGATGTCACGCTTCTCTAATTTGTGGAAATCCTATTTAGAAAACCCAGCTTTTATGCTACTGGATCTGAAATGAAGATAAATAAGATATTCTTGAACTGTTTGAATTTCTAAGGAGTATGTGAAACCTAGCTGTGGCACGCATATTCTTACAACTTGTGTTGTAAATGATGCGTAGTATATGATTAAGGTTCTAAGGCACAATATTCACCACTATTCTGTTAAATTTTTTTGTGAAAATGAGTGATGGTGGAATGGTTCTCCTGGGGCTGTCACATTTTATAACTTGTGACTTCTTAATATGGTGCTTTGGTCTTTGTGTTAATGAATTGAAACTGGCAAGAAAACGAAGTTACTGTTACTGAAAGATATCCATATATATATTGTCTCTCTTTTCTTTCTCTCTTTTTCTTTTTCTCTTTCTCTTTCTTTCTTCTTTTTTTTTTCTTTCTAACTAATCCTTAGTGAAACTTTTATAATTCAGTGAGAAAAAGAAGTTTGTTTGTTTATTTGTTTTTTCCCCAGCACCAGGGATGGAACTCACAACCTCACACTTGCCAGGCAGGCACTTAGCCACTGAGCTAAACCCCCAGCCCTTCTTTTTTTGAGACAGGGTCTCACTATGCCGTTCAGGCTGGCCTTGAGCTCACTTTGTAGCTCAGGCTGGTCTCAAACTCGCAGTGATCCTCCTGTCTCCCGCGTGCTGGGATTACCAGTGTGTGCCACCAGGCCTGGCTAAGAAATTTGTTTTTGAGACAGGGTCTCCCGATGTAGTCCAGGCTGGCCTTGGATTCATTATGTAGCCCAAACCATCCTCGAACTCACAGCAATCCTTGTGCCTCAGCCTCCTGAGTGCTGGGATTACAGACATGTACCACCACACCCAGCTGAGAAAAGGAATTTATATACAAAAATATTTTCCATTTCCCTACAGTCATGCTAATTGTTATATAAAATAAGTGCAATTATACTTACCTGGTAAGATACCCAAGGAGTATGCTTTTACTCCATTTAGAGACTGTGCTCTATAAATGTCTTACTTAAATAAATTCATGTGTTTTAAAAGGGAAGATGGTTCTTAATTATAGTTTTACAACCAGTAAGGATATTAAAGGTATATGTTTGAAGTGAATATACATTTAGAATTTTGGTAATGCTTTGGCATTTTCTTGAGAAAAACTTCACTTTTG
>RJWT010037071.1:0-13126 GCA_004365215.1 Cuniculus paca | reverse complement strand
AATTACACATACATCTATAACATCTTGGTTGCCATCCCTGTTGACAATGGTTACAATTATACATACATCTATAACATCCTGGTCAGCATACCTGCTGGGGCACAGTGCACCGAACAGGCCTGAGAATATGGAACTAAGTTACATTCTCAAGGTGGGTAGCCTCACAAGCAAGGGAGTGGGGGAGGTACAGACAGGGTTCAGTAATTTTTCTATTATGTTGGCCTACAACAATATCCAGTCTTGGTGATCCAGCTGCTTCTTCCACTATCTGCTCTGGTTGCATGGATGTAATTCAGACTGTCATTGTCTTTACCTGGACGAGTGCAGAAGCCAGTATATCCTCTGCATTGGGTCAGAGAGGGATTTCTCTGAAACAGCATCAGTGGTGTCATCCCCCTTCTGTGAAGGCTTTATGGCCCCTCTCTGTAGAATAGATCGTGTATCATTATAAAGCAGAGCCCTTCTGATGTGGGCCACACCGTCTCCTCCATTCCATCGCAGGCTGAAAGCTACTCCAGAGGACTCTGCTGCCCAAGTCATTTTCTTCCCACCACTGCTTGTGCCCATGCTGTGTCTGCTGTCTCCTCTGAGAACTCAGACCTCTCCCTCAGGCCTTGTGGGTCATATCTTTGCTCCTCCCTCCCAAGGGCATTTATTATTCCTCTCTATGTGTCCCAGTTAACAAGGGTCCTTGATGATTCACTGGTTGGAGTAGGACAGAGTTGGGAGAACCTTGCACCTTCTGGAGGACCTGGAAGTAGAGTCTCAGTCCTGTATCACAGAGATCATGCCTTGCAGGAAGATGGCTTAATATAGGCTGTGGCTTATCAGTCAAGAGATAACTTTTTTTTTTTTTTTTGAGACAAGGTCTCACTATGCTGTTCAGGTTGGCCTTGAGTTCACTTTGTAGCCCATGCTGGTCTGGAACGCATAACGATCCACCTGTCTCAGCCTCTTGAGTGCTGGGATTACAGGCATGCGCCACCAGGCCTGGCAAAAATAAGCTTTTTTTTTTTTTTTTTTTTGCAGCACCAGGGATTGAACTCACAACCTTGTGCTTGCCAGGCAGGCGCTTAGCCCGCTGAGCTAGATCCCCGGCCCAAGTCAAGAGATACTCTTACAGGACATCCTTCATTTTAGAAAAGTTACCACAATATTAGTAAAATAATTGAAGACAAAGGTTTCTTTTATATTGTTTTAAGGACTATATTTCCATAAAAATTCTAACCTGAAGGGCCGGGGATCTAGCTCAGTGGTCTAATTTAGTGCCTGCCTGGCAAGCGCGAGGTCATGAGTTCAATCCCTGGTGCTGCCAAAAAGAAAAAAATTCTAACCTGATACACTGTTGTTTGTAAGCTACACCATTATTTATCTCCAAGGAAAGAATGTTAGCAAACTCTGATACCCTTGATTCTAAGTTGCCTCCCAATCTTGGATATGCTAAAATGTGAAAAATTGTGCATCTTCTATTTTTATGAAATCTCATCATATATTGGCTAGAATTAAAATGGAATACTAGAAAGTACTCCTAAAAAATGGTGGTTGTGTTTGAATCCAAAGTTCTGTATGTAGTTAATGTGTAACTAACTAAATCTCAGAGAGAGAAGGCTTAGAAATTGTTTACATGTGGGATTATTTTCTTTTTCCTTCCCAAGGTTCTAACATGGGTGACACAGCCAGTCACTCAGAGTGGGTCGATGTCCAGAAAAAGATCATCCCTTGGAGACACGAGGGCCCCGATGCAGACCTGGGGCTTGAGTTTCAGGATCGTGCATCTAGACTTGGAAAGTCAGTCAGTAGACTGATTGTGGTGGCCTCACTCATCGATAAACCAACCAATTTAGGAGGTAAAATCACAGTTTTCCAGGAAGCTTAAAACATGGTACTGCTGGGTATTTTCCATTGGTCCACTGCCCTTTGCTGGTTGTCTTCCCCATTCAGCCCTGAGAGCCTCCAAGGGCTGTGTGGGACGTGGTGAGATTGGTCACCACCACAGTGGGGACAGTTCTGCTAAGTGTAGCTTCTCTGTGCAGGCTTGTGCCGGACCTGCGAGGTGTTCGGGGCCGCAGCACTTGTCCTGGGCAGTCTGCAGTGTGTCCGTGACAAGCAGTTTCAACACCTGAGCGTCTCCGCAGAACAGTGGCTTCCTCTGGTGGAAGTGGGTGGAAAGTAACTTATTATTAAAGCTTTGCTTTAGGCTTTCCTATATTGGGCCTTTTGCAATAATTTATAAAAATCTAGCCTTTAATAGTTTTAAAAATAATATTTAAAACTAAAAGTCAGCCATTTGTTCTTTTTATATTTTATTTTTAGAAACATCAATATTATAGAAGTCTCTTAATGTGTCCTTTTACAGCTCACTTGATTTAGGGATAATTCTTGTATATGAAGTTGAGGAAATCTTTTTGATAGCATATAATTATGTTGTTTTCCTTTTATAAAAGCATTTTTAAAACAAGTTCAGCTTTAATAAATGTTTTTTGTTAACTCATTTTACTCCAAGCAGGGCTACAACTGAATGATTTAATACTCTGCTCTTTGTAAACTAATATTAAGGTGAAACCAGCTCAGCTAATTGATTATCTGCAGCTGAAGAAAGCAGAAGGCTACACCATCATTGGGGTGGAGCAGACAGCCAGAAGTTCTGATCTGGCCCAGTACTGCTTTCCTGAGAAGTCACTTCTCCTGCTGGGGTGAGGAGAGCCCCTGAACCCAGTCTGTACTCTGAGCCCCACCTAGAGATTGTTAGCTATTTTGTGGTTTATCCAGAGCGCTGACATCATACGCTTTTCTCTTGGCTTATAACATTTATGGAAACCTCTCTCCCTGTTTTCCTTTAATCTCACCTGTCTGAGTGGATCAGATGAACACGGAACTGACCCTTAAGTCTCTGTCAGACATCCTTATTTCCTGGAACCACACTTATTACATGTTAATTTCTTTTAGTAACGTTCAGAATATCTAAGAACAAATTTATTACAGGAAAACTAATGTCTGCCCCTCTTTCTTTTTCAGCAATGAACGTGAAGGAATCCCGGCAAACCTGATGCAGCATCTGGATGTGTGCGTGGAGATCCCGCAGCAGGGTGTCATCCGCTCCCTGAACGTGCATGTGAGCGGAGCTCTGCTCATCTGGGAGTATACCAGGCAGCAGCTGCTCAAGCGTGAGGACCCAGCGTGATGCTTGCGCCTCACCTGAGATGAATCGTGGTGCTGCTGAGACCATTTTTTATAACTCTTTGGACTCATGAAATAGATTCTGAAATTTACTGGGATGATTTGTATTGTTTTCCAGCATTTTAATGCCAAAACTTTTTCATGTGCCTTAAAGAGATCACTCTATGTTGTAATGAACACTTATGGCTAAATTGTATTGCTTCTTTAATAAAATGCTTTAAGCAATTGTTGAGACAATGCAGTGTGTTTTAAAAATATATTTTCCCTCTTAGAAACACTGACATCATTGGGAATGTGGACTGCTAAGCAAACGCAGAACTAAGGCAGCTATGAGCTGTGAGCACAGATGCCCTTCAGTCTTATGGAAGCAGGGCTGGGGGAGGTGTTGAACGGAGAGCTGCCCTCTGCCTGCTGTGCACTCTTGGGCAAACAGCCTGGCAAGATGCCTGGCCAGCTTTCCTGCAAAGCTCAAGCTCTGTTCCTATGCTTTATTTTTAAAGCCAAACTAGGCCACCATCAGTTTTCATCAAATTTCTTACAGACACCTTTCTTCAGAAAGATCAGATAATGGTTAGAAATAATCTCTATTCTGCTAACTGTAACCCTGGACCCAAAGTAGTTGACTATCCCTATACATCACTGAAACTGTGAATGAAACCCATAGGTGTTTTCTCTTCTTTTGATTGTTTTTAATGGTAACTATTTATCACTTCAGTTATGTCAGTGTTCATTTTAATACTGTTTAAATTGGAGTCCATTACCTATGTGTTTTTCTCTTCTGTATATTTATTTTGAAACTTGCTTTACAGAGTATATAAAAACAGGACACAAAATTTCTGTATACTTAAAACTTTGATAGGATGCCTCCAGTGTGATTTTACATAGCTGTGTACATTTATCAAAATTAGGAAATTAAGGCTGATAATGATGCACATCACTAAACTGCAAACTTTATTCCTATTTCCCATTTTTCCACTAATGTTCTCTTTTCTGTTCGAGGAGCCAATCCAGGATTAGAGATCACACTATTAGTTACATTGTGTTTCCTTAGCCTCCTCTGATGTCTAACAAGTCTCAGTCTTTCCTGATCCGGATACTTTTGAAGTACACTGGCCAACTGTTTGTAATTGGTATGTTCCCAGAGATTGTAAGTTTTAAGGAAGAATGACAAGTGAAAGGGCTTCTCACATCATGTTGGAGATACACAGCAGGCTATCTCCCATCACTTGGTGAAGGCAATGTTTGCCACAGTTTTCTCTATACACTGCTTACTTGCTCTTGTCCCTGTTAAAAGTGAGTCATTCAGCACAGCCTATCCTGTGGTAGGAAAGTAGGCTCCCTCTTGGAGGGAAGGATGTCAAAGAGTTTGGGTTAGCTGCAAGACTATCCCAGTAACTGGTGAGTATTTTGGAGGGATACTTGAGGCTGTGCAGTCAGCCATACATTTTGCCCACTGACTCTACATTCATCAGGGGACTTTGCCAATAGCACTTATGACTGTGGTGTTTGTTCTAATAGTGATATTCCCTATTTTATTCCTTCTACATGTATTTATTAGGACTCCTCTATGAAGACCTTTTCTTCAATCAGTCATCTTTTTAATCACTGTGAATAGCTGGCACTGTCATTATGATATATGCCATTATTTTTTTACAGCATTTCTTTTGCACATGATACCACAGGTGCTTATTTTTCCTACATCAGGCTAGCAGCAGACATTTCTCCAAGGAGCCTTGACCTCATTTACTGGAGAATAGTTTTCAAAACCAAGATCTATAACCCCAGCACTCTAGCACTCTGGGAGGCTGAGGCAAGATCACAAGTTTGAGGCCAGCCTCAGCAACTTAGTAAGACTGGGTCTCAAAATAAGTGCTGGGGATATAATCAGTGCAAAGATCCTGGGTTCAATCCCCAATGTCACAAAAAATTAGGGGCTAGATGTGCTTGCTGCCTCTGCCTGAATGGTGGCTACAGCTGCCCCTCCAACACAAACTAGGGCACCTCACATTTGCCACCCTGTGACTGTCCACAGATGATTGTGTTACCAGAGGGGAGACAAGTGAACATAATGTGAGTCTGATACCAGACACCAATCCCAGCACTGGAATTCAAATGTTCTCCTTTTGTTTATTTTAACTGCTTATTCTGACATAAAACCCAATTCTCACTGCTATTTACTTACATGTTCTACGTTATTACACAAACAGCTTCAGAACTGCTGAACTTGTGAAATTTAGCACCTTGCGTACAGTTCCTTTTGCCTTTAGCCATATAGAATCCAGTCAAAACACTTCAGTTATTTAGGTCAGTTCCTCTCTTGCCCACTGCTTTCAGTGAGGTCATGTCACATATTTATAATATGGGTAGACATATTCTGCAGTCTGCACTCTACCAGAATTTCCACCACCCTGGTAGTTTTTATTTTAATGTGCAAAGTCACTCTTTAGAGCATAGTGTGGGTTTTATCAAATGCATACTCAGGCGCCCACTATCACAGTGCCATAAAGAACAATTTTATCACCCTAAAAGTTCATTTGTCATTCCTTCGTGGTCACCTATCTCCCCAGTCACTGGCAATCTTTTTCTGTCCTGCAGTTCTGCTTTTTCAAGTCCTATCAACCAAAGCATTTATGTAGCCTTTTGCGTCTGGCTTCACACAGCGAAATACATTCAAGGTTCATGTTACTGCATGAATCTAAGGTTCACTCCTACTATACTTCATCATATGGATGCATTGATTTGCCTATTCATTTCTCTGTTGTGGGTCTCTAGGTAGTTTCTAGTTTTTGGTGATCATGCATAAAGCTGCTTTGGATAAATATTTGTGTACAGATTTAGTTTTCAGTTCATTTGGTAAAACATCTAGAAGTGGGACTGCTGGATCATAAGTCAACATATGTTTAACTATGAACACTCTTCTCCTAGGGGCTTTTCTAGTTACTACTCCTACCACAGTAAGAATGATTGTTGCTGTGTATCCTTGTCAGCACTTAGTAATGTCAGCTTTTTAACTGAACTATTCCAACAGGTGTACAGTAATATACGTATGTAGTTATATTAATTTCCATTATTCTTACATTTAGTAATAGAGGATCTTTACATATATTTGTTTCCCATTGTATATCTTCTTTCAATAAGTATTATTTGCATAATATGCTCACTTTTAAAATAGGGTTTTTTTTCCTTAAGAGTTATAAGAGCTGGGCATGGTGGTACACACCTATAATCCCAATACTCTGGGATTCTGCCAAGGCAGAAAGATTGCAAGTTTGAGCCCAGCCTAGGAAATTTAAGTGACTTAGTAAGATTTTGTATCAAAATAAAAAATAAAAGGGTGAGGGTGTTGCTCAGTGTGGAAAGCCCCAGGCTGAATCCCTAGTACTATGGGAAAGAAAAAAAAAAGTTTTGAGTTCTTTAGATACAAGTTCTTGATGAAATATGTGATTTGCATATAGTTTTTCTTTGGAGTTTTCTTAAAGTTAATCATAACATTTGTGAATAGTGCCAGTTTTATTTTTTCCTTCCCAATCTATATGCTTATTTTTTTGCCTAGTGTACTAGCTGGAATCCAGTCATTTTCTCACTCTTCATTGTGAATATAAGCTGTGGGTTTTTAATACTTTTCTATTATTTTCCCTGAATATTTCATGTTCAATTTTCTTCCAACTTCATTTTGTAGTTTGAGTTAAAATGCTACTCCTGGAACACAAAACTTGCTTGTTTCAGTTTTTATCTAAAATATATCTACTGTAAATAATATTTGCCTATGACTCAGCTTCTGCTGTCAAAAAGAAAAGACATGTTTTTATAATAGGATTTTAATTTTTTTCTTAAAACAGGTTTCTTACTAAATTAGAACTGAACATACTTAATACCATTCTATTTCTGTTCTTTATAGTCTGAATGATGGGATCTTCTATTACTTGATCATTTTACTTATTAACTGTTGTTCACAGGGAACAAGCATCAGTGTGCACTATGATTCAAATACTGTCCCAGAACCAGCACAGCATTTTTGAATGTCCAGAAAAAATAATTTCAACCTTCGTGAAAAGTTTGAGAACAGCCTAGGAATTCGCAGGTGATTCTGAAGGCTGGAACTGTCCTGCTTCAAATTTTTCCTTGAATTTTAAATAGTCTCTTCTTTTATCAAAATATTTTATCTGTTGAGAAAAAAGTTTAACATCAGGGCACATTTTGCAGCTTACATGAGCAAAAGCGCAGGTTTAAATGTAACAAATTATCAATACAAACTGTACAGAAATACAAACACGATTTATATTCTAGAGCCATTCTGCTTCCAGGATCTAGTGAATGACCCTTTAAAAAGCATGCAGCCTGGTGAGTCTTGGGCCTTTCTGGGTTACAGATCCTGTTGAGAATTTGAATGACCCAGGAACCTTCTCTCAGGAAATGAATCTATGTGCACCTCAGACCCTTCTGTTAAGCTGAGTCCACAGAGCTCTTACATAGCTCAGTCTTCAGATTTAGACACTGAACTATTGTGGTATGTTGAGTATACCTTGTAATTTATCTGCCACCACACTGTTTATGTCTGTCTCATCCAGAAACATTTAAAGAGACAGACACATACCTAAAAACTACAAACTATGATTTGAGTAGGTAAATTGATGGTGAAACACCAGGTTGTTCAGTTTTGGGGGGACAAGGAGAGTTGAGAAAGGGTTTGGCTATGTAGTTCAGACTGGACTTGAACTCACTAGTCTAGGTTGGCCTCAAACTTGTGGTGATCCTCCTGCCTCAGCCTACTAAGTGCTGGAATTACAGATGTGCGCCACCATGCCCAGCAACTTCAGTATTTTAAGACCCTCTTTTATTTAGATGTATATGGAATTTAAAGAATCGTAAAGCAACCTAACTTGATGTGGTAAAATCCTACAAATAGAAAATGTATATTGTGCCAGCCACAAAACTGCTGCAGCATCTGTATCTGACCTGCTCTGCACTCCAGGCAAAGACAAAACATCTACATTTGCACTGGTGGAGTAGAGAACAGTAGTTCTTTTGTTAAAAGCCTTTCTTAGAGCTTAATATCCCAGTGGGGCTTATAGGGAAAAGTAAGCATGGACTGAGAATGGAAGTCTGCCCTGTTCTGCATGCGGGTGGATAACACAAAAAAAAAGCAGATGAAAAGTCCGTGTTTCTCCATGGGATGCACTGCAGCGACAAGTCCAGATGGACTCCTTCATGGAGTGGTTATTGATTTCTTATTCACTGAGAAACCATATTCTCTAACAGCTGGTCAGAAGTTTGTTCTTTGAAGTTCACCAGAAAGATCCTCTTTTGCCCAGGGGCTCTAAGGTACAGAGGCATGCTCGATCCCCAATGCAGGACCTGAATTATGAATTTCTGAACATGACATTTGATCTTTAACTTCGTCAAACATAAAATCCTGGGCCCACTTCTCAGTCCAGAGCTATTAAGGATCTATTTATACACAGCTCTGCTTTGCTGTGAGGTGGTCAAAACACTGCTTCAGTTTGGGAGGCTGAGGCAGGATCATTGCAAATTTGAGCTCTGCCTGGACAACATAGTAAGACAATAAAACGGAGAGGCAAGGCTTCAGCTAGGTAACAGTTGAGAGCACAGGCCAACAGGAGCAAAGTACTGATACTGAAGGGGCCGGATTGATGAACTAAGTGAACTAAATCATGGACCACAAAAAATAGGTTTGCAAAAGACAGCAGCTGTGGCTTGGAAAGATGCTATCGCTGTCATAGGTTGCACAAGTCAACTGGAGTATTATATGTCACCCTCTCCCCTTGGTTGAAATGCACTAAAACATTGTAGGTCAGTGTCGTTTTCCCCAACAATACTCCGGTCCTAAATCCAGGATGATTCCAGTCTCCACATGCCGCTCCTTCCCGCAGGTGGCTTTTAGGTTCCCTGACCTTTTCGATGACCTTGTCCCCCCAACCTAGGTTAGAGTGAGCGCGATGCACTTCACCGTGCAGTCGCACACAGGCCCGCCTGGCGCGACTCACCCACTGCTGGGGACAGCTGGACTCGAAGGACTTCCTCAGCTGTTGGCAGCGCGATGCGTCCTCGGCGTTCTCCTCGAGGCACTGCCAGTAGTCGTCGCGGGCGCCCCAGCAGACCTGCCTCTCCTTCATGGAGGGGGCTGCCATTTCTGCTGGGAGCCAGCTGTGGGACAAATCGACATCTGACCTTAAAAATGACCCTGCCAAGTGAGCGAAAGGCAACGAAAGGGGCGGTAAGCCCCTCTTTTCTTAAACCGTACTACTGCAGCGGCTCGGGGAGCTGCTCCAGCTCCCTCCAGCAGCGCAGCGGCCACGTTCCTCGGCCTGCCCCCTCCCGACCAGCCCCACGCACGCCGACCTGCGCGCCACTGGCGGCTTCCAGAGGGTTCTGCGGCCCACAAAATCGCAGGAGACAGCGCAGGGTCCCTGGCCCTGCAGATCGCCGCAACAGATGATTTACACGGCGAGCCGGCCTCTAGTCCGCGGCTTAACCCTTCCGGGTTACCGTAGATTGCGCGCGGAGGGGGCGGGACTTCCGGCCCGGCGCAGTACCTGTCCGGAGGGTTTCCGGCCTGTAGCGAGTGACCCGCAGTGTGGGGTACGGAAGAGGAGAGCTGATGCGGACTTCGGTTCTCAGCGGGATCGGGCTTGTTGGCGTCTGGATTCCTCTAGGAGCAGTACCTTGCGATTGTGACGGACCGCTTGCCTGTAATCTCAGCACTTGAGAGACAGGCAAGAGGTTTGCCACGAGTTGGGTACCAGCCTACACTGTGAGTTCAAGGCCAGCCCGAACTGCTTAATGAGGTCCTGGCTCAGAAAATAAAACCGCAGAAGGAATGTTTGATGCGCGGGCGCGGAACGACGGTGGAGGCCTCTGTGTGGAGGAAACGAGCCGGCCTGAGGCTTGTAGAGCCAAGGCGGGGTGCCTCGCTGCCTCCAAGAGAGAATAGGAGGAGGACCCGCTCCCGGAAAGAGGCGGTGACGCCCTGGGAGTGGGCGAGGAAGTGACAATTTGAGAACCAAGGAAGTTAGGGCCACGGGACAAATAAATGTTTCCAATGCTGTAGTCTCAACTGTGACGTTTTCTCTCCCTGGACATTAAGGTGTCTTAATAAGGCATGAAAACACCGCTTCATGTTTTTAATTGGTACTGTATGTTTGCAGAACATGAGATACACGTTTATTCTGAGGCACTGGTACATATATGTAACATCCTAATCGTTTTCTATCCCCTTTCCTGTTCTCCAAAGAGTCTGCCTTTCTTTTACTCTATTTACAGTTGAGTTTCTCTTATGAGAGAAACCATGCAGTATTTAAATTTCGGTGTCTTAGTTCACTTAACGTGATGGTCTCAAGATCCACCCATTTTCTCGCAAATGACTAAAATTTATCCTTTATGGCAGAATAAAATTTCATCATGTACATATACCACTTATTCTTCATCTGTGTGTTCGTCGATGAGCATCTAGGCTGCTTCAGGTACTTCGAGGACATTGCTTTTAATATATGAGTTTATATCTCAGCAGAATTCTTAAGCCTGTTTTGGGTGGAGGTCAGTCTTAAGAGGTTCCGTCTGCTCCATCAGCTGGTGTTGGTGAAGTTCTCTGTGCTAATATAATCAGCAGTGTAGGGCTGTGCACTCAGTGCTGGTATTTGATCCTGTATGTTCAACTTGGGCAGGTTTTCATGGTGGTGGTGTGAAGCTCAGTACCACCAAACATTTTCTGCAACACGAGATGTGCTTCCCAACAGTTAATGGACTCTGATAGTGGATGGCTCTAGCTTTACCAGAGCCAGAACTTAATGATACTGTGTTTATCAAGGTCAGTTTATGTAAAGATAAATATCATTTAAGTATAACTAATGAGATAGAAAAGGGATGAAAAAATCTTAGTTGACTTCTGAGTTGAAAAATGAGTATATTTTAAGTTTAAAATGTATAGGTACCTAATGATATATATAGTTATGTGCCACATAACCATGTTCTCATCAGTGACTGCACATACAGCTGTGGTTCCATATGACCATCTTGGTGTTTTAAGTATGCCCTATGATGGAGACAGTTCTTACAATGATAAACTTAAGTAATAAGCATTTCTCAGAGTGTATACTGTGTCTAAGCAATAAAGTGATGCATGATTGTATGTGAAACAAAAACTAACCTTGACAGCGTTAAGAGAAAAAATAAATGGTCACATGGGCGATTTCAACTGGTCTTTCTCAGCAAGAGAAAAATCAAAGATACGGAAAACTTAAGTGACATGATTTACAAACTTGACATAATGCGGATATTCAGAAAAACACAACCAGAATCAAAATCAGGATATACATTGTTTAAAACATGTTGCCATGTCATGCTTTAGTGTCACATTGACCACATATTTAGCTTTAAAGCAGCTATCAACAGATTTTGAAGATTTAAATCATTAAACACATATATTTTTACAATGCAGTTATGATAGAAATCAATAAACCGTAAAAACAAGTCCATGTAAGACATAGACAAAAAGTGTTAATGAGATAATATTTTGTACTGAACAATTAAATACCTGTGGAATGAAGCTAATGCAATACTTAGAGGGACTATTAGACCCATAAGTAAATATATTAGGAAAGAGGCTGAAACATCTTGAGCTTAAGAGTCATCTTTAAGAAATTAGGAAAAGAAGAGTAAAATGAGAAAGTAGATGTACGGAAATAACATGAAAAGCAGAAGTTAATGGAATGGGGAAAGCAGTGATACACAGAGCCAGTTTGGTACCAGCCAGGGAGAACCAACTGTGCCACCTCCTTCCACCACGATCACTAACAACAGATTGGTAGCTTGAAATTGCCATGATGGAAATACTCATACTATGGAAATCGGCAAACAAGCCAGGCTTTTGTTTATGTTTGTCACCAATTCACTGGCACACCACTGCATTTAAGAAATTGAAAAAATCCAAAAGTGGATTTTTTAGAATAAAAAAAATTAACAAATATCTGATAGTCTGAGCAATAAAGGAGAGATGTTAATAACTTACATCAGTAATAAAAACTACAGATTTATCGACATGAAAGAGGCTAGAGAATCTTGAAAGCAATACAAATGAAATTCAGATGAATGTACAGTTTTCAAGAAAACAAGTAACTGACTCGGTACAGAGTATGAATAATAATCCTAAACCATTAAAAATTTGAATAAGGGTTAGGTGTGGTGGTTAATGCCTGTAATCCCAGCACTCTGGAGGCTGAGGCAAGAGGATCACTGCAAGTTCAAGGCCAAGCGGCCTGTATAACTGAAGGCCAGTATGAACTACAAAGCAAAGAATCTTCTACAGACAAATTCTAGGTGCCTCACTACACCAGTGGGTTCCTCCAAGCTTTGGACAATTCCATTGTTGCTACATAAGGCTACCATAACTTGTACTAAGTACAAAAGCGCCAGACTCTTTGATACCCATTTGGTAAAAGATATGCCTTAAAGTGATATGAGGCTTTTTATAATTGTTAATGTATGTATAAGGTAACTACGTATGTTTTGCTGTAGAAATGTTCATGGATTTGAGTACTGTTTCAGTTTGTGTTGAGAGTGTTTATATAATGTATGGGGTATGTTCCACAGTACCAGTCCATTATCTAAGAAAGCTGTACTCCAAGTGCTTCTGGCTCCAAGGTGATTTCAGATAAATTATGTGGATGAGAAAATATTTTTGTGACTTCTGGGATTAAAAAGAACTTTTTAGCCATAAAGGATTGATAACTTTCGACCTAAAAATTAATGACTTTTATTTATTAAAACATTATATGTGGAAAAGACATCACAGTGTGAGAAAAGTTTGCAAAATACGTAAAAGAATACCTATAATATATTAAAAATACAAACCAATAAGAAATAGAAACTCTAATTTCAAAAAGGTGCAAAAAGTTCAGCACAGGAGAGGCTGTGGAGAAAAAGGAACCCTTCT
>RJWT010037070.1:0-13129 GCA_004365215.1 Cuniculus paca | reverse complement strand
AGGTGTGTGACTCCCAATCTGTTCCATATTTTCATCTCCAGGACTTCCTCTGCTTTGGTTGGAGTCCACGGACTGCCTTTTGTTTCTTTGTCCTGATATTTTCCTGGGTTCTTCCAAACAAGTGGGTAGTGGGGTTCTGGCCACCTCCCACATTGGCTACAGTTTCTCTGGAGCATGACCATTTGTTTTTTCTGGCCAGTGCTGGCTATGAGTATCCAGTGGTCACCACTGGTTGCTCTGGTGCTGGGTCCTCTTCTGGTTTTTCAAGTCCTTGCTGGTTACCTGGGGCAGAAGCATCCTGAGGGCTGCTGGAATGCATGCCAAGCAGGGACTGCCTCTGCTTTCCCTCTGAGCTGGTTACTGGCAAGCAGGGTCTCCCTTTGTCTGCTGGAGTGCACTCAGAGCAGGACCTGCCTCTGCCTTCCCTCTGAGCTGGTTACCAGAGAGCAGCATCTCCCTTTGTCTGCTAGAATGAGCACAGAGCAGGGCCTGCCACTGCCTTCCCTCTGAGCTGGTTACCAGAGAGCAGGGTTTAATGGTTGTGTTTTTTTCAACCCAAACCGTGTGACATAAACATAATAAGTGTGAAATATCACAGAGAAATTTTCTTACAGGATTGAGACTGGAGCTCATAAGAGATCATTTATGATAGAGGAAAAACAAAATGTTACTCTCCAGGTAACTATGCAAGTAACTTGTGGAGCACACTGGTGAGTTGACAGGTGAACTGGTAGGTGCAGTATCACAAAGACTTACTACAACAACAGGAAAACAAGAAAGATGTCAACTGTACCCTATGAGAAAGCTCAGGAAAACAAAACATATGAGTTATCAGTGTAAGGAATATTTGTGTATGGAACATGTAATTGTCATGTGTGAAGACTGCCTTGGGTGTGACAGTTGAACCAAAGCTTATTTTTGTAGTAGAGTTCCATTGGTATTTTCTTTGCAGTTTATATAGAAATTTATTTTTATATTATCTTTTAAGTTTTGTAAGCAAATATAGAGCTGATGTAAAAATATTGATGCCCATCATAAATTTAATAATTTTTTTGATATTTTTTGTTTCTGTTAACTATATGTTGCCTATTATAATAAGAACCTCCTTACAGAACAGCAGGACCACTTAGATATCAGTTAATTTCTATGAAAAATGCAAGAAAGTAAAAGACAGGTGATGTCAGAGTAAATGATATCTATGCAGGAACATGCTGTTTTCATGTGTGCAGATTATCTTAGGTGTGACAGTAAAAGTTTGTTTTGTAGGGTACTATTGATATTTTCATTGTGGTTCATATAGAAATTTATTTCTGTTGTTTTTTTTTAGACTTTGTACACCAAAATCCAGTTGATGTTGAAAATTTTCATGCTTGTTTTATAAACACTCAGTAAATATTAAAAACTGAGTACTTTATTTTGTGATTTTTCCTTTTAATTAATCATTGCTTAATATAATAAAACTCTTAAAATTAAAATTCATAGTTCATCAATAGAAATAGTCTAAAGAACAATCATCAGCCTGACATTTGCCTTGATGCCAAAATTAGTTTTATGTCCCTTAAACCTAAAATGACCTTATAAACTAGCAATTAGTTCTATTTCTGGATATGTTAAGATTAAAAACAATTATAGTAATTTTATGATTTTCAGCTAGGGTAGGTTATGAGGAAATATTTGTTAACTGATTTTGTCATTGTGTGGATATCATAGTGTGTGGTTACAAAAAAAATGTTGACTAGGACATCAGTGAGAAAATAATGTTTTAGGAAAGTGGTGGTGAATCTATAGCATGTATGCTGCAGTGGGCTCCTTTTATCATTCAAAGCTTGAAAAGATTCACTACCACTGTTCTGGGACAATCATAGCATAGGAAGCCCATCATTGACTGAAGTATCAGTATGAAGCTTATGGGAATACTCAAACAAATAAATTTACATGTGCATATATTGCAGCACCATTCACAATATTCAAAAAATGGAAATCAGCCAAACTTCCCACAATGTACACATGAATAAATAGCATGTGAGTATGCACATTATAATATTATTTATAGAGAAAAAGGAAAGGAAGCAAATAAACTTTTTCAAATAATACAATCCAAATAAAGAAGTAAAAGGAAGGAGAGTTAAGAAAAGGAAGGAATAAAAGAAATTTAAGAAATGAAGTCAGAAGGAAATGGAAGTGAAGAAAATAACAAAAGGAGGAAAAGAAAAGAGATGAGGAAAAAAATGCAAGATTCATGAAGAATAGCTTTATGTCATTATGAATAAAATGTACAAACTTTCCTTAAAAGGTAGATTCTAGCTTTTGTTTTGCAAATCTAACAATTGATTTTTATTAAAAAAAAAAACAGGGCAGCAGAGGAAGCAGAGTGTGTTCACAGTAATGTTCCAGTTAAGAGTCCATACCAACTTTGGTCTCTTCCCTTCAGAAATTATGTGAATGAAATACACTAATGAAATCATTTCAAGATTAGTTATACATTTAAAGGAATGAGTAGTCTTGACAAGGAAAACACTCTAATTTGATTATTTTCTTTCAATTTCTCCTAGAAACAAAAACAGGAACAAAAAGAAATAAGCAAAAAAAATTGTTATTCATACAGTACTTTCAAGAAGACAAGATCTGTACTTGGTTTAAGTGCTCCTATCACATTGGAAAACTCAGAAATGACCATTAGAAAACTTAGTACAGGTGAGACTTTACAGACAGTGTATATAAAAAAGTTTATTAAGTACTGAAGGTAAAATTTTAAGAGAAACAAATGCAAACCTTGCAATGACAAAGTTACAAATGCTTTGGAAGTATAAGAAATTAAATGTGCAATATATAGCAGAAAAAATTAGCATATAATGTATGTAAATTCACAGGATTGCCTAGGTACACACAATGATCGATTAGTTGGAAAGTCAGTGGTCTAGCAAGGATGAGATCCTGGTCTCCTAAGGAGTCTTCCCAGGGCTCCCATTACATCCTTGTTCCTCAGGCTGTAGATGAAAGGGTTCAGCATTGGGGTCACTACAGTGTACATCACAGAGGTGATCATGTTTGCCCTAGAAGAATGGGTCACAGAAGAACTGAGGTAAACCCCAAGTGCTGTTCCATAGAACAGGGAAACCACACAGAGGTGAGACCCACAGGTGGAAAATGCTTTATATTTGCTTGCAGAGGAGGACATCTTTACTAAGGAGGATATGATCTGAGAGTAAGAGAAGAGGATCCCAATGATGGGACATATAATCAGTAGGATAGTTGACAGATAGATTAGGATTATATTGACATTGAGAAGGACATCTGAAATGGCCACTTTGAGAAGGTGAGTCATTTCACAGAAGAAATGTGGAATTTCAGTGCCAGTGGAGAAGGTCAGTTGCATCAGCATGAGAACATGAAGCAAGGAGAAGCAGAAAATGATGACCCAAGACACCAGAACCAATAAGACACATAGACGAGGGCTCATGATGACTTTGTATTTCAGGGGATAGCAGATGGCCACAAATCGGTCATAGGCCATCACTGTAAGTAGGAAATCATCCATTCCTCCCAAAATAAAACAGAAATACACCTGAGTGAGGCACCCTTTGAAGGAGATGGATTTGTGCTGTACCTGGATATTCACCAGCATCTTTGGAACTGTAGTGGAGGTGAAACAGATGTCTACAAAGGAAAGGTTGGAAAGGAAGAAGTACATGGGGGTGTGGAGTTGGGAGTTAGTGCTGACTGCCAGGATGATGAGTAGGTTCCCCAGCACTGTGATGAGGTACATGGACAGGAACAGTCCAAAGAGAAGAGGCTGCAGTTCTGGATCCTCCGAGAGGCCCAGGAGAAGGAAATTTGATGCACCTGTGTGGTTTTCTCCTTCCATGTCACTGGTTTATCTTCTGGTGAAGGAATAAAGAGCAACATTCAATGAACAGACCCTGAAAGACAGGTAGCCACCATTCACAATATCACCTCTGGATGGATCTCCATCACCTTCTATTGAGCCAATGACAGTGGTTCCCACAGCCAAGTTGTAGCTCACTTCATTTTAGTTTGTGTCTAACCATTTATACTTCATGTACTGTAGCTGCAATTTCTTCTTTCTTATAGTATTGACTCATTTGTTTGAATTTTCTCATTAGAATTTGAAGATTTATTCTATATTTTGGTTTGCTATTGGCTTTCCAGAAAAATTGAAGACATTTAATGTATTTTCTTTGATAACTTCCATATTTTTAAATTTTAATACTTTTACAATAGGGCATATAAAGATACTTTTAACATGAACAATTTTTACTGTGTGATTTAACATTTATACTGATGCTACAGCTCAGTTTTGATGACTTATTCTTTTTTCTAAAAATGCAACTAGTACTGAAATATTGCAATGTTCAAAACTGATTCTGTTGAAAATAATAGTCTCAATAAATGACATTTTGAAAACTTGCTCTTGTTTCCATTATTATTGTTCTCATTTTCATCATAATTATTTTGCACATATATCTCTCCCAAGGTACAACTAGACGATGTTTCCCCAAAACTAAGATCTAACCAGAATCGAGTGTGGTCGTTACTAAGGTGATGTGCAGAGGCATAAAGATTATACCTCCCTATTCTCTTATTTAGTGGTGGCTCCTTAATGACTGGTAAGGCACGGTAATTGAGGCTTTCATTTTTAGTCCCTAGTTTTCAAGGCTGATTTTTATTTAGGACTCATTTTTGGGGAAACACTGTATATAGAGCTTTGACATAAAAATCCGTTTCTTGACTCAGAGTTCCTGGATCAGAATGCAGGAACATAACAAATTTTGATCTTCTGAAGGAATTTTAATGTCTTGCAAATGCAAGCACCTAACTTCTATTGTCATTTCATGGTAGGCAAAACTAAATGTTCACTTCATGGTAGGCAAAACTGAATGCACTGATGTAATTTTTCTTCTTTGGTTTCTGGGATAAGACTGCCCATTCCTAAACATAAAATATGTTCTCACAACTCAATGAAAATGTTTTGAATGGCTCTTATTTATCAATCCTCCCTTAATCTACAGCTGGCATCATGGAGGCTTCTGATCAGTATAAGCACACCAGGTTTCTTACGTCTTTGACTGTCATACAGCTTTTCTAATTAATGATGCTTGCTATGGAGTATTTCATTGAATACCTCCCCAGGGAATTCTTCAAAATAGAAAAAAAAACCACATGAATTACATAGCTAAAAGGACAAGAGAAAAGCATCCCATCAAAATCAAATAAATCAAATAAAATGTGAGCTTATCTGTCCACGCCCTAGAGTCAGGATGTGTTGTTTTACATCAGTAGATGTAATGGTCAAGGTATATATTAATGAACTTAACTAAAAATACCCAAAAATTTTAGGAAGATAAATGATGTTTTTAATTCTTTCAGGAAGCATGATATCACAGCCATTTATGCACACCAAGGTTTATAGCAGCTCACTTTGTTGTAATTAAATCTTGGAAAGAACCCACATGCACATCAACTCATGAATGGACAAAAAACATACAATACAATGCTATACCACTCAACCATAAATAAGGATAAACTTGAGACATTTCTAGGTAAATGGATGTGCCTTGGGAATGTAATCTTAAGTGAAATAAATAGGTAATATATATCACATTGTATGTCTAGCATGAGAAACTGAGTGTAAGTTAGGACCAAAACATAAACAGATGATGTGAAATAAGAAGAAAGTATTCAAAAGAACTGGGGAACTAGGGAGGGCACAAGGAAGGAAGGGAGAAGAAAAAATGAGAAAAGAAAGATAAAATGGAAACAAAGCTTTGCAAATAAGGAGGGGAAGAGGAGTTGAGGGAGGGGAGGGGAATGGGTTAAAAAGAAGAATCACAATATATCATGTACAGGTTCAAACTTCCTATGATGAATGTGATCATTATATATATCTAAAGATATAAATAAACTTAATTTTTAAAAAATACTTCAATGTGAATGTATGAATGACCATTTCGAAGAAAACAAGAGACACTAGGGTAGCCATTGTTAATCTCCTATTGCTATGTTTTGAAGACCTGTATTGCTTGCAGTGGTCTGTTCTGAAATGCTTTGTTGTGTTTAACTCTGTTTCGTTTTGTTTTGTTTTGTTCTCTTTAAAATAAAAAAAGCAGCCTGGCGTGGTGGCTCACGCTTGTAATCCCAGCACTCGGGAGGCTGAGACAGGCGGATCGTTGTGAGTTCAAGACCAGCCTGGGCTACAAAGTGAGCTCAAGGCCAGCCTGAATGGCATAGTGAGACCCTGTCTCAAAAACACCAGGGCTGGGGATCTAGCTCAGTGATTTAAGCACCTGCCTGGCAAGCGCAAGGTTGTGAGTTCAATCCCCGGTGCTGCAAAATAAGTAAATAAATAAATAAATAAATAAAAATAAATTAAAAAATAAAAAAGCTCCAAAATTATATAAATAAAGCTATCCACTAAAAAGTAAGTGGTAAAATAGAGATTTGTAACTAATTTTTACATGCTGCATTACAAAGTGTCAGTATTATGATTGCCTAGAGTTTGTTAATATTTTAGTTTTTTGAGACAGGGTCTCATTATGTATTGGAGGTTGGCCTTGAATTCATTATGTAGCCCAGGCTAGCCTCAAACTCATGATGATTGTTCCATCTCAGCCTCTTGAGTGCTGGGATTACAAGCATGTGCCACCATGTCTGGTTTAGAGAGTGCTAATTAATTCAAGACAGAAAGGATTATTGAGCATGTTTATTCTGTCATGGCAGGTAGGAAAGTCTTCCTTAAAGCAGGAAACTTTAACCTAAGAGAGGAGGGATGAGTCATTGCCAATCTCAGGAGAAGAAGGAAACAATATCCTAGGCTGTGGGAATGGAAGTCATGACTTCCCTATTGGATCCAGGGCTGTGTATAGGTGGGACAATGTTCCATTTATTTAGGGTGTGACCGTTTTGGCTCAACATTATCTTTCCAGGGACTTAGATGGTATCTGTCTTATTCTAAATTCTGAACAAGTATGTATATATAATATATACTAAATATCAAAAATATCTACTATAACACAAAAATAAATACCCAAGCTGGTGACAAGCCTGAACATAAACCCAAAATTGAGTATAAAAAGTTTATTAAATTGCATCCATAGGTATTTTAAAAGAATGACAAATGAGAAATAACAATGCTATGAATGCAAGCCTACTTAACAGAAGGATATTAGTTAACATAATTCATCACAAACTAAGTCAGTGGAGATAAATCTTCACTATAACTACAATAGAAAATCATCTTTGAGTAAATTTAATAGGCATTTATGTCAGTAGTGTCCAGTGAAAGAATGACAATGAAAAAAAGAAAGCAAAGATAGTTTTGCTAACTCATTAGGCAACGGTTGTTTTCAAAACACAGGCAAGAGGGACTGTTACATGAAAATAATGGAATATCCACTTCAATTTCATGAAAATGCAGAGACAGCCTCTGCAACTATAATCATTCAATAGTTTCCTCAATATGTAAAGGAATCTGTGATATGGTAAGAAGAAGTTGGAGTGATTATTAAACAGCAGAAACAATTACAATATTTGTATGCTCTTGTGAACACTAAGATGAAATGATAAACACAATGTGGATGAAGGCTCTGAGAAAGTGGAATCTACTTATGAAAATAGAGAATATCATAGAAAAACCCTAATTTGAAAACAAACTATAAAACACCTCATGCATAATAACTTTTCAGTGGCTTGTTAATGAATAAATAATTGAAAGAAGCAAACCTAGCAGGAGGGCACAACTTACAACAAAGAGCAAATAAGAGTTGAAGACTCCAGAAAATAACTCTTATTGGGAAAAATATCTAGTGTCCCAAATGAGAAAGGTAAACCAAATAGCTTAAAGTGACAGGTGTCAACGGAAACTAGATTTGCTTCAATGTACAGAGGCTTCTATACCTTTGTGGCCTAAAGGACTATTGTGATTTCTCAGCATCATTAGTCTAGAAGGAAAGCATGGTACCCACCTTCTCTCTTCTTATGTTGTCTGTCAGCAATAGCACGCATGATTCTTTTCAGTGATTTTTTTCCCCTCCATGATCTGTCCCTAAAGAAGCCCCTTACTTTTTCACAGAGGCTGAGATCAGAGAATTTCAAGGGAGGGGCAGGAGAGAGGGAGAAAGAGAGTGAGCCTATACATTCTAGCATCTTGGGGATTGATTTGTAGGAGCTAACAATTAAGTAAATTGTTTTGTTGTCTTTCCATTCTCAAACAATTCAACTCCCTTGGGTACAAAGAAGAGTGAAGAATGGAATTATTTATTTTAAAATTTGCATCTATGCAGGTAGCATAGAGTAAGATAAATCTATTTCCTCCAAGAAGATGCTTTTATTCTTTAATTTGATTTTGAAGTCACAAAGCTTACTCTCAGAGATGTGTAAATTCCTCAACAAAGCAATCCCAGAAAAAAATCTACTGTGATAAATGGCCTTAGAACTTTTAGAGGTTTTGTGGATAATTTAGTACCTACACTACTCTGAAAGATAGGGGCTACCTTTTTAATTTTTATTAATTTTTAATTTTACTTATTTTTATTTTAAATTATTTTTATTGATACATGTTTGTGGTACATAATGATGACATACATTACTAGTGTATGACACTTGACAGCATGTGAAAGTTCATTTCAAATCTTTATTTTATCTTTTAATCTTTACATTATAATTTTATTTGTATAATTTTGGGATATTTTAATCAAGTCCACCAATACATATTTTGGCCATTACACCTACTTTTGTAACTCAATACATTCTGGTTCCAGTTCATGGGCACATAAGTACATTTTTTACATGATTTTGATTGGGTGCTTTTCTATTCTCCTTTTACCTGTGTAATCCACATTTTTTTCCCCCTTGGAAAAAATTTCCTGGGAAGATTATGTGAAATAAAAAGTCAGAACAGTAATCGTTCATAAGAAAAGCTGTATGGCAACCAAAAGGCATGAGAAACCTGGTGTGTTTTTACCAACTAGAAACCCATCTATGATGCCAGCCTTAGGTTAATGGAGTATCGGTACATGTGAGTCATCCAAAACGTTTTCATTTAGCAGCGAAGAACAGAAGTTCATGTTTAGGAATAGGCCATGTTATCCCAGAATCCAAAGAACAATTACATCAATGGATTTAGTTTTACCATTAGTCCTATTGTGAAGTGAACATTTAGTGCTCTTACTGTAGAGGTGAGGTGTTTTCAGTTGAGAGAGCTTAAATTTTTTTCTGAAGATCAAAACTCTGTTATGGCCAGGCATGGTGGTTCACGCCTGTGATTTCAGCACTTGGGAGGCTGAAGCAGGAGGAAGGCCATGATTTCAAGGCCAGCCTTAACCACACAGCAACACACTGACTCCAAACAAATTTGTTATGATTCAGGAACCCTGACTCAAGAACTGAATTTTTACATCAGAGTTCTGTATTCTGTTTTTCCCAAAATGAGACCTAATTGGAAAATACAGAGCTTTGAAAACTAGAGATCGAAAATGACAGCTCCAGCCAGGATTCAACATGACTGAATAAAGGAGGACTCACATTGGAATTTCTCAGAGGAAATCAACTAAAAACACAGGTATGTAAAAGAAAGGGAGGGACATGCATCCTGATACCAGAATTAATCTGAAATAATAGACATGTAGATCAAACAAAAGATAGGCATATAATTTTATTTTTTCCCTCTCCTAGGCATACAACTTTATAAAATGAAAAATCAGTCTATAGGGCTGCCTAATGAGTTTACAGTCAGCAGAATGGGGATCAGAGCAGGAATTTCCATTCAAAGGATGTCCAGGCGCCTCAAAAAAAAACCTACAGAGAGATGGCAAATGTGTGGAAAACTCAATCTGCACTTGATAGACCTTGAATATAAGGCCCCTTATTTCTTATCATTTTGTGCAAACAGGACACTGCAGCCAGGCAACAAATTTTACTGGCACACACAGGGTTGAGTTCCTGCTCCCTCCCTGATGGGCTGCCATTTTTTTCTTTGGTTTCTTCTTTTTCTTTCTCTTTCTCTGTTTAGCACTGTAACTACTAACTGGATCCTTTAGTGACCTGTGACCCACAGTGCAGGGACAAGGGAAACTAGCACTCCAAAACCCTGTGACAAATGGTGCAAGCACCCTTGGGCTGGGATGTTATCACTCCCTCTGAGTTGAAACTACCAGTGTTGGACAGACTTGCAACCACCAGTGCAGTGTGGGACTAGGAGGACAAAGTGTGAGAGGAACCAGTGTTGTGGAATGAAGCAGGTTGTACAAGGTGCAGGGGGTCCAACTGTACATAGGACTGAGAGCAGCCTTCCAATGTCTCTGTTTGAGGATTCCACAGCAATCAGGAGAACAATACAGACACAAAAAGGGTAAGAAGTAGTGAGAAGGTTATACAGAAACCTGCTAGCTAAAGACTGCCCACATCCCCAAAATCTTAAGGCCAAAATCAGCCCCACATCCAACCCAGCACTAGTCCTGTTGCTGAATTGGTGGGACACTGATATGCACACTACCATGAAACAGCGAATGCCAGAGGAATTTTATTTTATTTTTCTTTGTATGCATTGTTCCCTTTTTATTGTCTGGTTGGGGTCTTTTGTTTTTGTTCATTTGATTTCTTTCTTTCTTTTTTTAGGTTGATACGTATATTTTTGTTCTATTCTATTATCTTCTTTCTTTCTCTATCTCGATTTCAGGATGTCTTCATGTGAATGAACATTCCTCCTAACCTTTGTGATTTGCTTCAATAATCTTCTGATGTATCCTACCTTCTTTTTCTCTTGCTTTCTTTTCCAGCTTCCCAAAGCTGGTATAGTGATTCTTCATCCTCCAGTCTTGCTTCAACTATATTTCTCTCTCTCTCTCTGTCTCTCTGTCTCTCTGTCTGTCTGTCTCTCTCTCTGTCTCTCTCTCTCTGTTTTGTCTTCTATACCTCTGAAATTTCCCCACTACACAGTAAACTCACTCTACTTGGGGGAAGCTGATTGCATACAAGTTCTTGATTTATGTTGTGTTTTCTTATATAACTATACATCTTTCCCCCTTGGTTAAAGATATCAAATCAAGAGTTGCCACAGTTTGTCAGATTTTAGATCATGCATGATGATATTGCTGTTGCTAATTGTAATACTTTAGCCAGGATGCCATACTAGTTGTAATTAGTTGTTCTACTTTCTGTAACAATACTGTTACTGTCTGGGGTTATAAATATTACCATAGTCCAGTGCTAAAGGACTTGGAACTGAGGCAAATAAATGGTAACATCTCATCTTTAATAAATTGGGAAGGCAGGATATTGGGACAGACACAAAACCAAGAATGTCCTACAAATACAGGACACCTCTGAAGAGCAGCTATTTCCTTGAGAGGCTTCAATATTAGTGATAAATCTACCTGCTACAAAAATATACAGGCTACAAGAGAAAAAATATTAAGTAAATAGAAAACAAGAAGACACAGAAACCAAACCAAACCCCAGAACTCCAGTCCAACCAGGACAAGTCCAGGGAACAAGGAAGTAGGAAAAATGGAAACAACTATTTGAAATTTCTGAAATGATAGTAACAGAATTCTTAAAACAATTGCACAAGAGTATAGAGGAAATAAGATCAGGAATAATTTCCCAGGTAAAAAAAGAGATGGTGACCATAATGAAGACTTAATCAGCAAGTCTAACATAGACATAGATTAAAAAATAGAGGAGCAAAGGAAAATGATGGAAATCATGAATGCCCAACATAGGAAATAAATGAAATCCATGAAAGAGATTCAAATGGATATCCAGGAAATCAAAAATTGCATTAGAAGTTTGCAAAATCACCTCAAAAAGTAAAAGACAGAATTTAAGACCTACAAGACAGGGTTGCAGCTAGCAATCGTAAAAAAAAGATCTCTTAAAAACAAAGAGCTATGAAAAAATAATTCAATATCTTCCAGATGTTGCAAAGAAAAATAATATAAGTATGATTGGAGTCAATAATAATAGCAGGAGTCAGCACAGATTACATTTAAAAAAAAACTGTTTCCAAGGCTGTGGGGAAAAAGGAACCCTTCACTGTTGGTGGGACTGTAGACTGGTGCAACGACTGTGGAAATCAGTATGGAGGTTTCTCAAAAAGCTAGGATTGGGAGTCTCATTTGACCCAGCTATTCTGCTTCTGGGCATATTCCCAGAAGGAGTGAAATCATCATACCACAGTGATATATGTGCACCCATGTTTATAGCAGCACAATTTGCAATAGCCAAATCTTGGAAACAACCCAAATGCCCATCAATTGAGGAATGGATAAAGAAGAAGTGTACTTTTATACAATGGAGTACTATTCAGCTATAAAGAATGATCACATGGAGGCTTTTATAGGTAAATGGATGCAACTTGAGACCATAGTCATAAGTGAAATAAACCAAACAAACATGTGTAAACACTGCATTGTCTCCCTAGTGTAAGAAACTAAAAGACTCAATAGGATACAAAATTCCTGATAAATATGGAGAAAAGGTTCTGAAGTCCAATGGTGCTTTTATTCTTTGATTTGATTGGTTTAAGTCCCTTTCCTACTATTTCATTGCAATATGTGAGAAGATAGGAACAGCTCTTTTGAAAAACGGGACATTATGGTAGCCATTGTTGGTTTCTTGTTGTCCTACTTGAAGGCCTGTAATGCTCTTTTTTAAAATCTGGTTTTATATTACTTCGTTTTGTTTGAGTTTATTGTCTGTAAATGTATGAACAACCATTTTGAAGAAAGCAAGAGACACTAGGGTAACCATTGTTAATCTCCTGTTGTTATGTTTTGAAAATCTGTATAGCTTGCAGTGTTCTGTTCTGAAATACTATATTATGTTTGACTCTATTCTGTTTTTTTTGTTTTGTTCTCTTTAAAATAAAAAAGAAAAACTGTTTCCAGAAGTAATGGCAGAAAACTTCCCAGGTACCAAAAAGGAATTTGACATACAAGTATAAGTGAAGTGTATAAGTGAAGCATATACAACTTTACCTGGCCATGACAAAAATAAATCTACACCAAGGCATATAATAAAGATTCCAGAAATTCAGCACAAGAACAGAATGCTAAAAGCTATTGAGAAAATAAACAAATCATGTATAAAGGAAAATCCATCAGAATCACAA
>RJWT010037069.1:0-13124 GCA_004365215.1 Cuniculus paca | reverse complement strand
AACAACATGGGTAAACCTTGAAACTTTCTGCTAAAGAAGTCCGTCATAAAGATCACACATAATTCTACTTATGTGAAATGTCCAAAATAAGTAAATCCATAGAGATTTATGGTTACTTAAATCTGGGGAATATGGAGGACTGGGAAGTGATAGCTAAAACTTACTGGTTTTCTTCAAGAGGTGATGAAAATATTCTAAAACTTTAGTGATGTTTGTACAACTCTACAAAGATCCTAGAAACCCTTGAGATGTACACTTTGAAAGGGTGAGTTGTGTGGAATGTGTGATATGTGTCTCAATGGAGCTGTTAACTGATCCCCTACCAAAAATAACACATAGAATTTGAGCTGTCCAAAGTGAAATCAGAGCTGATAATCAGTATTCTCAGTCTCTTAAGCATTCCTTCTCCTGATTTTAATCAATTAAAAACATCAAAACTTATTCAGTAGCCCACAGGAAATCCTATCCCTTCCCCTTAGCTCATCCTCCATATCTACCTAACCTAAATGGAAGTTTCTAAGTGTATCATGGCCAATGATGCCCAGTCCAGCATCCACCTGCAAAGTAATTAACAATCCTTTCTGAGGCAGATAAGACATAATTGCAAGGTAGATTAGTTAAGGATAGAGTGATTGGGGCTGGCATTTTTGATGTCTAGTTTTCAAGGCTGATTATTTTCTGGCTAGGTCTTATTTTGGGGAAAAGGGGTAACTTTACTTAATCATTCTACACTTTACATGTATGCCAAAACATTACATTGTACCCCATAAATATATTCAAATACTATTTGTCAGCTTAAGAATAAATAAGAAGCCATGTCATAATGACAGAAACCTTTCCGAAGAACTGAGTTGGGGAAGAAACTGAACAGTCAAAGCCAGCACTTTCTTAAGCAAGTAGTAAAGAAAGACTCCTTGAGATGAAGATCCTATGTTAGCCTGGTTTTGTAGAGAAGCCTATTGGGGCAGCACCTGAAATGGTCCAGAGTGTGCACAGCACAAACCAAACCACACAGCAAGCAGTGCTCTAATTCCCTGACCTCATGCTTCTATGTGGAGAATTTCCATTTGTTTCTGGGATTTCATCAGTTTCAGGACTCTTCTTTACTTGCTTTCCTTAGGAGTGAGTTATTTGATGAATCAGATTGTGGAAGGAGCCTGATGTGCCCCAAGAAGGAGAGTAGCCCCAGGCTACTCTCTTCAGCTTTGCTTGCTTACAGCACATTCTGTTTGCTCTCTGCCAGGTGGTAAGGAGCTCATCTTTGTCAGGGAGGCCTGCATATGTCCAGTTGTGCATGTGCGACAGTTAACGATGCTGTCCACTTGACTGGATTGAGAGACGCCTTGCAGATTAGTGAAGCACACTTCTGGGATGTTTGCAGAAGTGTCCAGATACTGCTGGCATGCAGGCAGCAAACTCAGAACAAAGACCATCCCAGTGTGAATGGCACTATCCGACAGTCCTACAGCCTGGACGGAATGAAAGGGAAAAAGAAAGAAGTCAGCTTGCATTTGAAAGCTTCTGATTCACCATGTATGACTTTTGCCACCATAATCTGTGCATATCAGACTCCACCATCTTCAGCTTTCAATGCAGACTCTTATCACCAGCTCCCCAGGGATCTTCCAGGCCTCAGGTGTGTACTGGCCTATATCCTTGATCCGTCTTGTTCTTTGACTTGCATCTTCTTGGACTGAGTAGCTACTGCATCTTCTGGACCTCCAGTGTCCAGTGTACAGACCATGGTGGACTCTTACAGGATCAGCCTGCTTCTGATCCTGTAAGCTCATCTAATGAATATATATTATTGATTATTAATTCTGTTTCTTTAGAGAAACCTAACTGATATAGCCAGTGTCTGCATATGTAGGTCTAATTTACAGGAGATGTGTTAGTAAGTTCACTGGGCTACAGATTTAAGACTACATAGTACAATCACTGTTAAAAGTAATAAAAGTGATTTTTAAACCTTCATTTCTACAAATCTTATGTATATTTATCACCTGCCCCAAATTCTTGAGAGAAAGAAAAGGAGGTCGTATACTGACCCTTAAAACTCTGTCATGGTTTTTCAGCCTTTCCTACAATTTCATGAGCTAGTCCTAATTTTCCAATAATTTATTTTTTCCTGAAGTTAGTTCCTGCTGCTTGTAACCAAGCAAAGCAAATGAAAACATCACTCAATAAATATTTATTAAATATTAAATTTAGAACTATATTCTACAGAGTAACACTTAGTTGCTTTAAAAGGAAAGAATGCCTTCATTGAGAGTTCATTAGCTGCAACCTGCAATTTCAAAATACCCTTCAGCCCAGGTACTATGGGAAATCACAAACTGTGGACAGTAGAACTCTTTTTTCATTCCATTCACATAAATCCTATCATTATTAATTGACATGCCAGGTTTTTCCTAAATTATAGTCAATCCTATTCATCATTGATTTAGGTTTTATTTCAAATTAATTGCATGAAAAATTTAATGATCATTAACTTAGAAAGGGTCATGATTAAGATTTCTGAAAGTTGGCCAATTTTACTTGGAGTCTGATAGCTGTATAACACACTTTTTTTTCGTACCAAAAGAAATAATATCAAATTATCCTTTGCTCTAATAAATCATCATTTAAAGTCAATTTTTAAGAACCAGATAATCTTCATTAGCTAAGACTTAACACAGTTAGAAATGGAATAATCTCTCAAAACAAATTGAAGCAAATGAACACATAAGTATGTTGTAGGTGTTTCTAAGGAAACATTTTCTTTCATACAATTTGGATAAATTTTTGTTATTATATTTTCTTGAAATGTTGAGACTCATGTTAGCACTATTACTTAGAATGAAGATATCATGTGACATTGTTTGCTTGCAAACCGGGAATTGAAAATAACATGAACCTGAAAGGACACTGTGGAGGTAGGATCACAGAAGTGTAGAGTATTTCTCATGTCTTATTACATGTACTCTGTCAGGTTCAGCTTTGCATAAGCAGATCCATCACTCCAGCTTCTCATATCATCCTCACCTACCTGCTATTTTTCTAGAATTCTAATTAGTATCCTGTATCAGCTCTCATGCTTGACATTTACTATTTAATAAAACACGAACGCCATTCAGATTCAGGATTCACGGTGGTTTAACAGGCATGGAGGGCAGAACTTCTATTTTAATCTGAGCCCTATTGTATGGGAGGTTACAAAAACACTGCAGAAATCCAAGGGGAGGTGGTCTATACCATCATACTGATCATTTCCTATCAGCTCTTTGAAAGAGGACACCTCTCCTGCATTCCGCTCATGGAGAGCTCCAGACTCACAGGTCTCTGAGGCCAGAAGGTTCAGATCACAATACGGGCACCACAGGGGCACCAGGGCCATTCTGCAGCCCAGGTTACCTCACCCCTAAGCCAAAGCCTGACTGATCCATTATTCCTATTTTTCTGTCACTCTAGGGAAATTTTATTTCAGAGGACCTTTAGCCAGAGTCCACCTCAGAGTCTTCCACAGGAATTCCTTATGTACACTATTTCAGGTTACAGTATTTGGGATATCAGTTCCATCGATCCCAGGGTACCCTGGTCTTGTATGCTGATGGATAGATCTGAGTATCCAAGCAATGACACAGCTTCTGCTAACCCACTCACAAAGGACAAAGGTTCTTCCTGACATTCCCAAGAGTACTTTTTGGCCTGAGAGTTTCGTAACAAATTAAGGCTATTCAACTAACAGGAAAATCATTTTCAGAGTGATTATTTTAGAATACTGGGTAGCAGATGGAACATTTTTGGTGGCGTACCCTGTTACATTCATGTTATTCTCCACTAAATTTTAAACCACATGCATCTAAAGTATTTAAAACACTCTCACAATTTGTAGGTAATTCTTGGAGCTACCAATATTCATTTTAATTTAGCAAGCAATTACCATGGGCACTTATGGAATGGCCAATCATTGCACTCAGTATTTACATTTAATTCTAACAGCCTTATAAAGTTTAAGGAGGTTAAGTAACTGTGACAGCCCACAAGCTAATCAGTGGCAGAGCTGAAAGGTAGCTTGTGTGGTCACATCCTTGAGTCGCTACATTGTGTCTCCAACATAAGAGATGTAATGTTGATGATTTGAGAAGTGAAACTTTAGCAAGTCCTAACTCACTTCCCACCTTTCCACACATACATTTAATTTCCACTTCATACATACATGTCTCAGTTCATCTGTATACACATGTACATAGCATAAATAAGCTAAATGTGTACACAATCAGTTTGAGCCTTAAGCTACATCTCCACTCATTGCAAATACAGATGCATCATCCTAGCTTTTGTGCCTGTTCCTTAGGGGTTCTGTTTACCCTGAAGACCTAATGAGCCCTAATGGAGAGGGAGCTATTGGGGCTGATATCTGACCATCAAAGTTTAGGAGCCCAGGTGGCCAAGGGATAATAATCATCCATCCATCAGTGATCTTTTCAGGAAAATAGGGAATGTATTCGTAACTTTCCCATTGCTTGGACAAAATATTCAGCACCCGCAACTTAAAGGAAGAGACGTTTATTTTGGTTTATGGTTTTTTTGAAACTCGGCCCATATTCTGCTGGCTCCAAGGCAGAGCAACATGGCGGAGGAAAGATGCTCAATCCATGGCAGCCAGGAAGTGGAAATACAAAAGGAAGAGCCAGGGACAAGAATAGACCCTTCCAGGTCACACCCCCAGGGACTCATCTCCAACCAGGGCCCTACTTCTTAACAGCACTTCAATATCACTGGATGAATCCACTAATGAGAATAGCACCTCCATGACGCAGTCACCTTTCAGACACATCAGACTTTTGTGGGAGCACTTTAGATCTAAACCATAACAGAGAAGAAACTGTTCTGTGAAGAAAAATGTCAGCAAACACACAATCTTGCTTGGCCTTTCAGGGCAAATACAGGGTAGTAGACTTCACTTGCTGGTTCAGATTGGCTTCCAGTTTGCAAACACAACAACAAACTAAGATATCCAGCCAAACAAAAGAACAGTATGAGCAGACCCAGGGAGCTCTGCGTTGTGGCCAGGTGTTGTAGTTTATTATAGAGTATATGGAATCGTTTTAACAATCGCCCATCCCATCTCACTTTGGAGAGGTTGCTGTCAAAGAGCAGCAGAAGATGACGAGGCTAGGGGGCTGCAGAAGGGGGATCTCAGGAAGGGTTGCGCTGAGCCACGGGTGGGGCACCTGACCCAGGTAGTAACTGCCTGGCAAGGACCTAGATCTGTGTGACAGAACAGAGAAGTAAGGGGATATCACAGGGAAGGGGGAGGATGCTGGAAGCATCAAAGGGAGCACCTATCTCAGGGGAGCCCATCCAGAGGCTGCTGCTGTGTGATTGCACTGACTCATAGTCTTCCATTTAAATGTTTTTAATCTTTCAAATCGAAGGTATAACAGATGGCTTATATGATGAAAATATTTTAAATTCCAGAACAAGAATCACGAATTACTTTAATGCTGTGGTTGGCAGGGCTGTAGAGTTTTATGTAGGTCTTTATCAATTCCTCTGACACATGTTTCCAGAGACTCACTTGGGACATGGCCCCTTCCACGGCAGGATACCCCTGCTGGGAACAGCTCAGACTGCGCAATCTGTGAGATCCCAGCATGAATGAGCTCAGCAGTCCCCCATCACTGCCTTTCACAGGTCTACCGCCTAAATTAAAACAACGTCATCCTCTGTGAGTGGGCCTGGCCCATCTTATGGAATTTGAGTTTTTTTCTAGAGAAGGGTTGACTAACAGGAATATTTTGTTATTAAACACAATGTTTATCATTTCTTCATTTCTAACACTAGTCCGTAATGATTCTGAGAAAAAAAAAGCACCATACACACAAAACCACCTATTCACTAATTTATTGATTGGAGATTAATAAATACATACAACGTGTGTCTTGGTTACTTTTCTCTCGTGGTTGAGATAAAATACCTGACGCCCAAAGTGAAGTAAGGAGAGGTTTGTTTCTTACAGTTTTGGGGGTTTCAGTCCATACTCAGCTGGCTCCAAGGCAGAGTGGTGTGGCTTAGGGGCAGCCCTTCAAGGCAGCTACAAGCGGCAACAGCTAACCACGTAAAATGGGGAGAATCCGCCTCCTTCCACCCCTGGGCGGGTGCAGAACTCACACTGCCAACCCCAGCACTAGACAACTAATCAATCACAAGCACTAGATTCAGCTGTTTCCATGACTCCATGAGGCTTGGGGGGGGTCACATATACAAACCATAACAAGATGTAAGAATTAATGCTCAGAATTGAAGTTAGAGTAAAAGACAAAGGTGTCCAGCACTCAATGGGCTAGTTACACAATTCAGTAGAAGACATTTCTAGGACCTCTAGTATAAACCAAAGTGCTTCAAGAGTTTAAGGAAACTGTTTTAGGCTGTGAGCAAATGCACAGAGCTGTGCTCAGAGAGCGGCTCCTAAAGGAACTGCACCCCAACAAGCACTGATCGCATCTCTGTGCACTTGACCTCGCAGCCTCCCTGACCAAACATAGAAAGGATGCAACGGCAAAGAGCAGGCACTTAACCACAGGAAATTTTAATTATTGTTTCCGTGCGTCAGGAATCTTTTTTCATACTCATGCGAGACGGAACAAAAAGCTCTGAATTCAACTGACCTCCAAGATATGCAGAGCTTGCTGCAGCAATCGCACCGGAGCCACCAGCTGGCAGCCAGAATGAGAATAAGAGCGAGTTGAAATGGCCACTAGGGGGGACCGCTGCTCCAGCTAGCGGAGGGAGCCGCTCCACACACCGCAGGAAGCCAAAGGGCTGCTTCCTGTCGCATTAACTTTGTTTTGAACTCTTGTCCATGAATTTCTGCCTCTTCGTCCAGCCTGACAGGAGAGCAGCTAGCGCTGCAATAATACGTTAAGAACAATCATTTAAAGCAAAGGATACTAAATGAGAGGAGCTCACTGAAGACTCAATGAAGGTGCAGGAAATGTAAGGTCTTTTCTGAATCTGTTCTTTTAAATTGTATCATGGACGCCAAGTCATGGATAAGTGAGGACTCAAAATACTCTATTTGTCATTAGGGAGTAATGAGATCCCCAACAGACAGCAGAGTCAGGCACAGCTCTGCTCCACGTCGGGCAACAGGTTCACACGCAGGAATCTATGCTCAAGGCTGGGGTCGGGAATGCTTCAGTGCTGAGAAAGACCGCTCTATATAGTTTGGGTCTGGTAGTCCAAGAATGAGTCCTGAGCCTTGCTGTACAGAACAGGTACCTAGTTAAGAAACTCTGACATACAATAAGCTTTTGGAAAATTTAAAATGTGAGGTGGGAACCTGTAAAATGATGTAAAAACAGAGCAACATGGTGCTCTACTTACATTGTAAACTTTTTTTGCTATCATGTTTAAAAAGATATCCTTGCTGCAGGATCTCTTTTGGGAATCATATTAGTGCATTTAAAAGGGGTGAAATTACCAAAACTTCAGGAGCACATCTTTTTGGCAATATGTTTATGGCCTGCTGAACTAAACTAGTAACAAGGGAGAGAAGCATAATCTTTGTAACAATTCAGTGCCATTGCCATTTCTTTTTATAATAAAGTTAGTTTTACATGTTATGTGATTATTTCATAATGGTGACATTGAAACAACAAACGTAAGTCACCATTTTTGATTTAAATTTGGAAGTGAAAAGGTCAAAGGTCAAGCTTAAAAGCAGTAGGAGCAAAATCTACTCTTTTCTCCTTTTCTTCTAAATACTTAGCACTTCAACCACTTTATATAAATTCAGTTTAAATTGTATTCTTGAACTAGAAACATCTGAGATCTTCAAACATACTATTTACAAACAAAAATAATTTGCATGAAACTCTACGTTAATTGAAGTTATGAGTATATATTTTGAGGAATGTTTGAGCACTGGATTAAACATCTCTGCTTTAGACTGAGGTTAACAGGCCTCAAAGAAAAGGTATAATAAGGAGACATTAGAAGCCTGCTCATCCAAAAATAGCATCTGCTTCAAGCCCCCAGCAAACCAGAGGATCAAATCTAGAAAGCTTTTGGCAGAGTATTGGCAGTGCTTACAGGTATGACTCAGAGCTGGTGCTCCTTTTCAGCAACCTATGGCAGACTGAGCATTCAACAGAGGGGTCTGAGGGACTCTTGTGGGCAGATAAGGGTCAAGTTGAACAGTGGACACCTAATCCCTCACCTCCAACCCAACCTTGCAGCTTGTTCTCTTTGTGAATTGCACTTCTGAGTATGATTTTACTTGTGGAAAGCTTTTTCTCCTAAGATATATGAACTAGAGGATTCAGCAGTGCTGAAACAGTTATTTCTGAGTATTTTGGTTTTGTTTTTGTTTTTAGATCATTGGTGGTTATTTTCCTATTTTTGCTTTAGGTATCTTCCAAGTTTTCAACCATGAAAAAGCACTACTTGTGTGATTAAAGCACATCTAAAGTTACATTGAAATAAAAGAATAAGCCTTGCCTATTTCTGAAAAATAGAAAGATGCTGAAAACAGGTTTTCTGCTGTGATCGTAGCATTTTTAGATATGAGTTGCAGTTTTCAAACATAAAGCACAGCTGTTTTGTCTCTTACCCTGATGCTTTGAAAAAAGGGGAAAAAGTTTGAAAGCAGGAACAGGAAAAGACTACTGAAAAACACAGCTACTATTTCTAGATTAAGGCCTCCCTGCAACACTGATCTCAGAAACTATGCCTTTCTACAAGGACTTAATGGGATTGATGAATGATGAATCCAAAGGACTTGTGAGATTCAAAGTCACCAGAGACCAAGACAGCTTTAAGATAAAGCAGACAGATGTAACAAAGAGTTTATGCAGTCAGTGCTGTTTGCTGGTCCACATAGCAAAGTGGCCCATCAACATCTGCAAGAAGACTGAACTGTAGTCTTGAGGCAAGAATGAGTCTCCTGAGCTATGAGGAGGCCCAAGACCTAAGGGACTGTGGTTGAATATGAAGCACAACTGCAAGAAACAGACACAAAGAGCAGAAGGTGAGCTCATCAGCGACTGACCAGCACAAGAAAAGAGCATAAATCTTAAAAAGAAGGTTGAAATGTAGGTTAATCCCTGAAGTCATATATTAATGATATTAATAGGATGGAAACAATGCAACTATGGTATTTAGTGGTGCTGCCTTTGGAAAGTGACTGAGTTTAGATAACATCTTGAGGTTGGAAACCCATGGTTGAAGCCCCACAGATTTATTAGAAGATGGACAGAGACTAGGCATAGACAGAGATACACACAGAAATTCCTACCATGCTGTGATGAGGCAGCAGAACCTACATCATGCTGTTTGGACTTCTAGTCTCTATGACTACGAACTGAATAGACTTCTTTTCTTTATAATATAACTTGCCTCTGGTATTTTGTTATAGTAATGAAAGAGTGGCTAATATAAGAGTTTAGGAGTATTTAGTGGTAAGATACTCTAAAACCATCATGATCTACAAAACTAAGCCCAGTGGAATTAAGAAAAAAAATACAACAAATAAAACTAGTGATCATGATTTTACTGACTAAATCACTGAGAAGTCAACTGGGTAAATAAAATTATGAATGCATGAACATAATGCAACAGAGATACATTAGAGATATTAAAAAAAAACACACAGGGCCCAAAATACACATATTCAAATTTGTATTTAATGCAGTACAGTAAGTTGCAAACTTTCACAGATGCAAACAGACTTTGTATTACTTGTAGATGCGAACAAGTGGTGGAAGTAACTCACAAGTCTGCAGACATTGTCACAGTTGTGCTGCTGTGTGCTGATTTTATAGTGTGGCAGTGAACAGTAGCACAGTGCTCAGTCAGAGCCCAGGATGTCTGGAAGTGTGTCAGTGGTGTATAAGACTCTCTTTGTCAGACTTACAAATGAATCTGACTTACAAATGTTCTCCCAGAATAGAACTTGTTTGTAAGTTGAGGATTTACTGCACTCAGCAAGCCTAAGTAGACTTCATAATCAGCATGAATTTAAAGCAGTGATTATCAAAGTGTGGTCCCCAGGCTAGCTTGTTGGAAATGTAAATTTCCAGGCTCTGTCTTAAACTCTGAGAATGAGGTCTAGGAATTTTAAGTGTCCACAGGTGATTCTAATGCATGCCAAGTTTTAAGAACTGCTGATCCAGATGTATTAAAATCACTAGGAAGGGGATGGGGATTTAGCCCAATGACTCAAGTGCTTGCCTAGTAAGCACAAGGTCATGAGTTCAATTCCCAGTCCCAAAAAAAATCACTAGGAAAAGCCACCCATCAAACACAATAAAGTAAAGAAATGAACATCGAAAGAAGATAGTGCCAAATGTACCTGATCAAGGACTGAGATTCAGCCTTCAATTTTCCTTGCCTAGAATTCTTTTCAGTTTTTTGAGACAGGGTCTCATTATGCAGTTCAGTCCAGCCTTGAATTTGCAGCAATCCTACTGCCTCAGCCTCGCAAGTGCTGGGATTACAGGCATGCACCACCATGCCTGGCTCTTTCCTAGAATTCTTAGCAATCTCCTGTCACAGTTTAGGTCATTCTTGTTTTCTGGTTGGATAGTGTAATAGCCAGGCTGGTCATCTGTCCTGGTTTGTCAGGGAAGTTCCACCTGAAAATGTGGCCTTCATGATGGAAAAGCCCCCTTTTACCCTCAACTTTTTCTAGATTTGATATAAAATTCTACGATTCCCCTAGTAATAGCCTCCTGACCACTTCCCATGCTTCTACTCTTGTCTAACTTCAATATGTTTCTTTGTTAGAGACTAAAACTATAAATCTAAATTCGTTTTACTCCTTTTCTTCAAAACCCTTCAAAGAACTTTCCTTGCTTTGAGGTAAAGCTCAAGCCCCTCACAATGTCCCTGAGAACTTACTTTCCACATTCACTTCACCCTGGATTTATCTTTGCTTTCTTGGCGGCAAGTCTAGCCATCTCCTATCAGTTTCTGGGCAAGCTGAGCTCACCCAGCCTCACAGCCTCTACACCTGCTTGTCCTTTTTCTTGGACTGTATCCAGTCTTCGTCCCTCTTTCAGTGTCATGCAGTCTCGTATGTTCAATTTTAAAGACTGGATAATGAATTAGTTGTAACTCTCGGCTACGAGCGACACAAACTATTTCAGGCAAAAAGGGAAATTTATTGAAATGGTACTTGGATTTCTTCATAAAAGACATGAGTTGAAAAATGAAACTGCAGACAAGGCAAGGGAGCACGGATGCAGATGTCATTGAGGGACTGCCTCTTTCTTGTTCTCTCTCTCTGTCTCCAGATAGATAAACAGACAGACAGACAGGGAGGCAGACAGACAGATAATAGACCTATTGAAACGCTCACTCATCTTTTCTTCCCTCTGTATACAATATTACTCTTTCTAACCAGAGAGGGGAGAAAAACATTGTATACAGCTGTCGGTAGTTACAAATCATTCCCCCTCACCCCTGAGAGTGAGACACTGAGTCACACTTTACAGTTACAAATTTAAAATTCCCCAAAGAAGGGCTCTAATTGAATTATCTTGGGTCAACAGTCCTCTTTGGCATTGCCAGTCATGCCAGCATTTGCACAAATTCCCTTATTAACAAGGGGGATGAATCCAGTAACAAAGGGCTCTTCTTTTAAGAGCAAAGGTAGAGAGATGCTAAGCAAAGACAGTTATAGATACCTAACTACATAGGTGAAGATATTTGTTTGTAAGAGTTTACTGTGCGTGTGTGTGTGTGTGTGTGTGTGTGCATGCACATGTGTATGTGTGGTGAGGGGAGATTTTCTTTAATCACATGCATAATTTTAAATACTAAAAACATAAATGAAAATGTTTTTTAAGGTTCATAATTTTACTCCTTAAAAGTATTTAGCTAGTCATGGTGGCACACCTCCACAAGTCCAGCACTGCAGTAGGAGGATCGCCAAGAGTTCAAGGCCAGCCTGGACTATCTAGTGAGCTCCTGTCTCAAAAAACAAAACAAAACAAAAGGTATTTCTTTCACGTATTTCCCCACATGCATAATTTTAACCACATATTTTTATTTATCTGCTGCATGGCTTGTATCTAGATGTCCCCTCAAAGCCTCATGGGCTCATAAGTGAGGCTTTTTGGAGGTAGCTGGATCTAGGATATGTGAATGTGGACTAAGAGTGTGATAACTAAATTAGTCCATTGATTGGCTTAGCATAGTCCTGGGGGTGCATAATGGCAGGGCCCACCTTGGGTGTGAGTGACACCACCTGAAAGGCTTGTAGCCTGGATGAGATAAAATGGAAAGGGAGCCTTGCTTTGCTGCATTCTGCCTACCATGCCATGAACTGCTGATGTTTCTCCCCTGCCATGTGCCACCCTGCCTTGGAGCCAGCTGACTATGGACTGAAACCTCTACAGACTGTGAGCTGAAGCAAACCTCTCCTCCTTTAACATGTGGGTGTCAGGTAGTGTGTCTCAGCAACAAGGAGAGTAACTAAGACATTTACATTCAAATTAAACATAAAATCATACAGCACGTTGTATTAGTAGGCTTTCCATCACTATAACAAATAACTGAGGTAATCAATTTAGTTTTGGAGGTTTCAACCCATAACTGATTGGTTCTGTTGCTTTGGGCCAGTGGTGAGGCATCACCTCACTCACAGAAGGAGTACATGATGGAATGGCCAGGTCAGGGGGAGGCTGAAACCAAGACTCCACAATTCTTTTTTTTGTGTGTGTGTGTGGTACCGGGGATTGAACTCATGACCTTGCACTTGCCGGGCAGGTGCTTAGACTGCTGAGCTAGATCCCCAGCCCTGGTGTTTTTGAGACAGGGTCTCACTATGCCGTTCAGGCTGGCCTTGAGCTCACTTTGTAGCCCAGGCTGGTCTCGAACTCACAACGATCTGCCTGTCTCAGCCTCCTGAGTGCTGGGATTACAAGCGTGAGCCACCACGCCTTGCTCCCACAATTCTTTTTAAAGACACGCTCAACAACTCAAAGACTTCCCACTAGACCCACCTCCATGAGGTCCCATCTCCCAACATCACCACCTGGTGACTAAACGCTTAACACATGGGACTTTGGGGAACATTTCTAGATCCAAACTATAGCATAAGGCTTTGGCCACTTACCACTGTATTTCCCCCA
>RJWT010037068.1:0-13127 GCA_004365215.1 Cuniculus paca | reverse complement strand
ATAGTAACAGAAAATAGACATTTTAATGACATCAGTTTATTGTTTTTGAATTAGAGTGATTTCAAAAAAGCAAATGATCTTACTAGTAAACTCCTAAAAAGATAATTTCTTCACAATTATTTTCAGTCCAAAACCATCAACATTTTCAGTACACAGTTTCCAGCAATTATCACTCATATATCCAGTATTTTCCATAGGCAAATAACATGTTTTCCTAGATACCTATTTGGCAATTGGTATACACTAAAATATCTGAAAGAAAAGGAAATGAATGGATTTCAAATGTTTGTATTTATTTAGACCCTTGATGAGATTGGATATTTTCAAGATTAATAACATTTTCACTGTGCAATTGATTGTTTGTTTCCCCTTGTGATCTATTTATTTTAATCTTAATTTATGGCATAGAAATTGAAGGCCTCCAGTCTTCAAGAATGTCTTAGCCTTATTCATTAATGATTGCATGGCCCAGTCCACTTTCCGTTTTCTTACACTGTGTTTCATTAGACAATTGATGAATAGTTTCAATCTGCATTACATTTGCATTCCACATCTTTGTCAGATAATATGCCTCTTAACTCTGTCTCACCTAGTTTTTATCTAAAGTTTTATTTCAAGCAACAGTGATGTTGGAGACCTTCCTGAATAGTCTGAAGTACAGCATTACTCTCACTCACATAATGTTACGTGGTCACCAAACAGTCTGAGAGAGAGTTAAGTACCAAATTGGACTGCATTAGAATTGCTGTGACAAAATGGTCATACCACTGGTTTTCTATTAGAACTATGATGAGAAACAGCTATTAAAGTGTCACTGTTCTTTATATTCAATATATGTACAAAGCCACATTTCACAGATTAAGTTAGAATTAGTGGGTCGAACATTCTTGATGTCTTCTTTCAAATTTTGCTTGGGAAACTCAGTAATTTTAATTAATGGAAACATTGTTTCTGTTTCTCATTTTACTTTGTCTCTTAGAAACCACTTTATGAAACTAGTAGAGAAGATGCCATTTAAAATACTTTATGTAATTAAAGTCCATAAAATTCTCTACTTTAAATTGAATTTTATTTATTACAAAATTAATACTAAATATACTTCATTTACTTTGTTCTTCTATTACAAAAGAGAATACCTATAACCTAATGAACATTGCATACTATACCAATGGTAACTTGAGAGAAGTCTGATACATGTCCTGTTACATATCAGTATAACATTTTTACTTTTGTAAGATTGATTATTAGTCTGTGTGTTCATTGAATTCACTTATTACATTATGGTGGTGAAATATATTATTTCAACCTATATCCAGTATTGACTAGTGAATACAAAAATAATTTGTAAAGCATATTGTTGATTCCTATATGGACTACTTTACTGTTTCATTTTGACAGATACTGAAAAAATAAATTAGTCTGCGAAATGTCAAGAGAGTAAATTGTCTTTATTAGTTATAAAAGCAGAGCCTAATAATATATTGTTAGCTTACATTTATACTATTGAAAATTTGTTATATATGTAAATTTCTCATTTGTGCTCATAAAATGGATTGACTAAGAAAGTGTTCAACTTGGAAACACTAGAAAATGATCATTTTTTTTTACAGTGATGTTATCTCAGTGCTGTATTAAACTCTATTCTTCCTGAAAGAGTTCATGGCACATGTAGTTTTCCTTAATTGAAATTGAAATAAAAGTTTTCATTAAATATTTTAAGGTATAATGAGCTTCATGTATCCTGGAACTAGTAATTTCTACTTTGTTTGATGTTTTCAGTTCATATAGTATACCACAATATCAAATTTAGTAGTAATTAGAAGTATAAATCAGCAAGAAACATAAAAATGTAATCATTTTATTCTCTACAGTATACTTTAAAATGATTTGCCATTTTCAAAAGAGAAAAATGAAGAAAATTTCAGCTTCATAAGATAATTTGAGGTTACACTAGAAATATCCATAATACAATGTAATCAAGACATGCCTTTGAATTCTTTAGTTATGGTTGACCTTTAGGCTTGGTTGAGACTCCTATACTTTCTGGGGTTGCAAATGAAAATGTAAATTGGTGCAAAATGTATATGGAAGATTGACTTTGTGTAAATGATGATTCACTTTTTATCATTGTTTTGATACCAATTTTCAGGAAAATTATTACTGAAACTGAGTCCCTCAAATTTTACTTTTGATGATACTTGTCTGAGTTTATGTCATTTCCCTGTTAAATATTAGGATGATTTACTATAAAATGTGAATTTTTAAAATGTTTTTAAATTGTCTGTATGTGGTACATTTTGAAAGAATTGAGTTTCTATTGGTCTGCAGTGTTATCAAATATTTTTATAGTAGGAGTTTTTTTATAGCTGTTAACAATTTCTTCAAATTTTTGGTGATAACACAATCTAGACTCTCAGGCCACATTCTAATACATTCATTTTTAAAGTCATTACAATTAGTGAATAAAATGATTTATTTCTTTTTTATTTTAGAAGTCAGTTCATAGATGTTAAACATGATAGTTTCATTACTCTTAGTTTTATATCTTGCTGTGAGAGAAGAAAAACTCTTAATTTCTTAATTCATTAATATAAAGAATTTCATTTTATGCATTTCATGATTTACCATGAACTTTATTAGCAGGGCTTATATTTAGTCTTTTTGACAATTGCTACAACTTGGTGATTATTTCATGAAACCAATTTAGCTGTACATTTATATGATAATTTAGCATTTTAAAGTTTAGACATGTGCTAATGTGAGCATAGCCAGAGAAAGGCATTAAAATTTTATTGAGCACTATAATACATGTGTTTTCCTTTCTAAGGAAATACCTATTGTAAACTTTTTAAAATCCTCTTGTAATAAAAGATTTTATATCAATACGTAGATTGAAAGCACAGTTACAGATTAAGAAATATTTTGAATGCTTTTGCTAGTAAACCTGACAATAAGCAGGTGAAGCTTGTTTGACTATATGAATGATTTATCCTTTTCTTATTCATGCTATGACTGTTTACTGTTCTGTAGCTCATAATTCACCTCTAACTCACAATGTGAACCAGTCATAAGAGAAATCTACAACAGGAAAAGTTTGCTAGATAAATCGCCAGTGGTATAAAATGTTAAAGAGTTGTTGATCAACCTGCTCTGAATCTAAAGAGAGATTGCTACTTTAATACAAGAAAGGCACTGTTTTCATTTCACAAGTGCTACATTCAAAATTTTCAACATGGGAAGCGCTTAATTGAATTCAGTTTCATACAGACTTTATTTGGAAATTAAGATTTGTGGAAAGAAATGTTGAAATATTTCTACCAGTACAGTTAGAAGCAAAACAGAAATTAAAATTAAGATACTCAAACCTAATACCAATCATTTAGAAGACATATGATAAAGAAGGTAATACAATCCTTAAGATATAAGCAGGGATTTGGATGAAAATTTTGAAATTCATACAGGAATGTCTTGCAAATAAGTAAAAGGAAATCTAGATAGCAAAAAAGATGTTGGTTCAAATATTTCAATAAACAGTAACAAACTACCTATCAACCTACCTTCTCTACACATTTTTGTCAAGTATTCTAAAGGGTCTGTCTCATTCTTGGGTCCACTTATATAAATGATATTTTTATATTTTTCAGATTTAAAAAGGAAGAGCTCAGGACTATGCTTCACCAAGTACTATCAAGTTAAGAATACACTTGTTTCCTCATACATTCTTTTTAATTTCTGATCCTTTCCTTTCAAGAAGTAGAATATTTCTAATTGTAATACTATGCAAATCAACCAACTTAACATACTATTGCTGTATCATTAATCTGTTGGAGATGAAGAAGTACAGAATGGTGAACACTGATAGACTGAAAAAGGAAAAAAGGATAATGTAGAGGTACCATTGGTCATGTAATGTTTGAACCCATGATGACTTGACTGTGGACATTGGTCATTTATTCACTTAAATTATTAGCAATTAAGTTACTAAATGTTCTTATGTTTAAATTGGTCACATTAAAAATAGTTTACTCTGTACTGTATAGTGCTTTGTTTTTGACAATTCTTTACCTTATGTGTGATTACTTATTTTTTTAACATATGGCCACTAAATAAATTCAAAAATTTAAACTCTTTAAAGAACAATTGACTACTATGTGAATATTTTTAAATTGAAAAATGGGAAGCAATAATTATGGAACAATGGAATGAGGGAAGTGGAAATTTTAGTGGGTTTGGGTACAGATGGTTATGGAAAAGGAACAAATAAGGGCTGGGGATCTAGCTCAGCAGTCTAAGCCCCTGCCCAGCAAGTGCAAGGTCGAGAGTTCAATCCCTGGTGCCGCAAAAAAAAGTAAATAAAATAAAATAATTATAAAAAAGGAACAAATAAACATATAAGAAGGCAGCTCTGCCATCTTCAATTTTTTTTTCTTTTTTTTGAGACAAGATCTCACTGTGTAGTTCAGGATGGCCCTGAAGTATATAGCCTAGGATGGATTCGAACTCATGGTGATCCTCCTGTCTCAACCTCCTAAGTGTTGGGATTACAGGCTTTCACCACCATGCCCAGCTAGCTTCACTTAATTCCATGTGTCTTGCATTGTATATGAAACAAGAACAACAAAATGAGACAAAATTTTATTCACGTTCCAAACAATGCCCATCTTCAATTTTCATGTTTATAATAATCTGTTGTATGCTGTATCTCATAGTACCTCTCAGTGGATCCTTGTTAGGCATTTCTTTTCTAAAATCCCAAATCATACCTCTGTGCTACTATGTGACCTTTCCTTTTCACTCATTCCAGGTGATAAAAGCTGTACAAGGAGAGTGGAGTAAGTCAGGTTTCCATCATATTTTTGGAATATTTACACCACCTTTATTCTGCTTTTGTAATTTAAACTTTCCACTGAATCTATCCACAGGCAAAACTGCTCCACCTGGACATTTTCAGAAAAATATAATCATTTTCTTACTCATGCCCAGTGCAGGCTTGGTTTTTAAGGAAGAACTACAGACTTTTTGAGTGTGCATAGATAGAGTAGTGACTTAAAGTGACTGCTCTTCCACACACCTACCAAGCAGATCAGTTAAACAATAGAGCTTTATAAAGGTTGTTTTTTCTTGATTTATATTCTATTTTCCAAGTTAGAATTCTTTTTTATGTGGTATTTCTAACATCAGATCTTATAAAGAGAGAATATACCATTGATGAGTTGCTTTTGGTTTTTCAGTAGGATTTATTTTCTCTCATTGTGCTCACGCCTTTGTTATTTCCCAGGCAGGTGATATTCTAAAGATTGAATTGTGTTTACTACTTTAAAGTCGTTTCTCTAACTCCACAGGATTTCTTTGAAATTTTGTTGCCTTGTCTTTGGATATTCTTTTATCTTTCCATGGCGCTGTGCAGGTGCCAACTTTTCTTCCTTTTAATGATATCTGTAATTAAATATATTAATCCTGTGGCTTCTAGTAATTCAAGTCAGAACAAACAACTGTCCTTTTGTTAACAGACCCTCTGAATATTGTTACTAACCCAGAATAATATTGTTTTATTCAGTTTTATTTCTTTTTCATCTTCTAAAATGCTGTAGAAAAAAAATAAATTCAAGAGATTTCATGAAGAAGTAAATATTTTTTACTCATACTTTTTCCACAATATTTTTTTTTAACCAGACTAAATTTGGGTAACTATGGAATTTTACATGAAAAAAAATCTGTAGTTCATAAAAATGTCCACAGTCTTAAAATTGTAATGTTAAAAAAACATTTGCACCAAAGTTTCCTAGGAAGTCTTAAAAAAATTTAACATTCATCATGGCTTTAGAGATGACAACATTTTTTTAATTGCAGATATTATCTTGATGAAAATATACAAGATAAATTCATGCTATTAACCCTGTCTTGTTATTATTATTCAGGACCTCAATTTTGGGGGATGAATTGTGAGCAGTAATCTGTTTAAAATAAGTTATATTGGGGTGACAGGGTAAGGTTACAAAATACTTCACAAAAAGTGCAGTTTTCCATTATGCATCCTTCTGTCACTCTACCTAATTTCCCTTATTATTATGAATTACATAGTGCCTTAATCTCGTATGTTTATTAAATTTGATGAATCAATACCGATATATTACTTTAACTGAAGTTCATAGTTTATATTAGGGTTCATTCAGTGTTGTAGTTTTCATTTTGACACATGTGTTGTCTAATGTATCCACCATAACAGAATAGTTCTACTGCCCTAAAATGCCTTGATCTCCATTAATTTATACATTTTCCTTCTGTGCTACCATGTGTTATCACTAATTCTTTTACTATTGTTACACTTTTGCATTTTTTGGAATATCCTATTGCTGTAATTGTCATATTATTGTATGTAGTCTTGTCATACTACCTTTTTTTCACATTATCTTGTTTCCAGGTTTTAGCATCTCAGAAATGAAAAATGTGAATCTCTTTGGCTTTATACTACTTGCATTAAAAAGATTACATATTCAAAACATTAAATACCTAGAAGAGGAGTAATATATCATGACAGAGTATATCATCGTATTTTAATTTGCCATTTCAAATAATGAATGATACTGGGCTGTTTTCTTATGCTTATTAGCCATCCATATATATTCCTTTGTGTATGTTTGACACTTTGGTTCATTTTTAACTGTTTCTCTTTTCTTCTTTTGAGTTTTAAATATTTTTATGAACATAAGTCTTTTATCAGGTATATGATTTACAAAGATTTTCTCCCAGTCTGTGGTTAATTCTTCTTTTCCCCATTTGTATAACAATGTCTTCTGCAAAGAAGACAATTCCTTAACAATGCCCTCATCCATTCACTGTACTTTATTGATGGTGTCTCTGAAAAGCAATTACCAATTAGGTTGTGTTCTATTTTATTCTCTACTAGTTTTATAGTTTTGCATTTTATGGTTTGATCTGTGATTCTTTTTATCTCATTTTATGAGAGGTGTAACATTTGTGTCTGCATTCATTTATTAACACGTGGTTGTATAGCTATTCTAGGAACACTTACTGAAAGACAATCTTTTCATCATAGGATTCCCTTTGGCTGGATGTCAAAGATAAGATGATTCTATTCCTCTGCATCTATTTTTGTGCTCTTCATTCTCTGCTCCTGATCTGTTTACTCATGCTTTCACTCATATCGATGTGACTTCTTTATTGTAGTCTTGAAGTCTGAAAGTGTCAGCCGTCTGATTTTGTTCAGTATTATGGTAGTTATTTTTAGCGTTACATTTTTGTGTATGAACTACAAAATTTTATTCACAACACAATTCTCTGAGATTTTTCCCAGAATTATATTTTATCTATAGATCAGACTGGGAAGAATGGACACCTTGATGATATTAAGTATTCCTAATCAATAATCTGGAACATATTTCCATTTAGCCAGATATCTTTTGATTTCTTTAATAAAAATTTTATTTCTACCATATTGATGTTGTGCAAATTTTGTTACATTTGTACTATTTCTCTTTTTTGAAGTATTAATGTAAATGGTATAGGTTTTTTGTTTCAATTCCTACTCTACTTGAATTAGCTTTTGTACTTTATCTTTCTTTTATATCTTTCAACAACTAGTTCAAAAGTCTTTTATTTGTTTTCTTTCTGGTATATTCCTTGAAATTTGGCTGATGGCTGCAGTATATTTGGAGTGCCTACATGGCTAAGCAGAACAGAATTAATCTTGGGGAATCAATTCCATGAGCGTTTCCCTAGACAGTCTACTAAAATGAATAACTGATTTACAATTTTACACCCTTAAAATTGCAATGAATTGAGTCTTGCTGATTTCTCAAATGCCATCAAGGAATCTTTGTCTTTATCTGTGCATAAAGTATTTGCTTTTTTAAAAATATGGTGCTAATGTTTTTAGTAGCCATATCTTTTTTGACCCCAAATTTATATATAGTTCCTTCTGATCCAAAATTTGAGTTTTTCAATTTTTTCTTCTCTGCCTTTTTCCTCCAATTTTCGCTATAAATCTAGCCAAGAGCATTCAGCAGTGCCTATGCCACAGCCTAAAGTTTGGGCTGCCTTGGAATTTCTTCTGCCAGATTAGTTATTCTACCACCATTCATCTCAGTCTCCAAGATATTCTCCAGTTATGGACAATATATAGACACATTTTCTGTAAGTGTAAAATGAGTATGGCCTCTAGTCCACCTGCCCATGGAGTCCTTGTTCCCATTTGGAACCTTCTGAGTCTGGCCTTTCCTGTTGCATTCTTGTCTTCTGAGCTCTGATCAGAAGCAATCACCGGGGTCTGCTCATAGCATACTAGGACTTCTCTAGACAGCATCTCCAAACCTTTCTATACTTCTCTTGCAGACAAAGTCTGAAGACTTTTGAACCACGTTGTCAGCTCAATTACAGCAATGACCCCACCTCCCTAGTATCAATTGTCTGTGATAGTGACCTTTCTAATTGCTGGACAGTTTTCAAAACCCACAAATTAATGGAGTAAAGGTTTAATTAGCTCGTGTTTTCAGGCTATGATCATAGGCTCCAAGGCAGAAACATCATGGAAGAAAGACACAGAGGAACAAACCTGCTCAGTTCATGGTGGCCGGGAAGCAAAAAAGGGAAAAGTGTTGGAGAGAAACAGGAGTGAGACCATAACACAGTCCCCAAGGCCATGCCTTCATCACCCACCATAATACAGCCAGGAAGGGTCATCACCAACCTTCTAGGCAATTTTTAATCAAGTAAAATTGGCATTTTGTGATTAATGATCATAGCTTGTTACAGTATAATTTTAAAATATATTAAATTTTGTCTCCAAATGGCTTTTGTATGCACATCTCAGAAATGTATCACATGGATAAATTAAAGTGAAATAGGTAGAAGTTACTTTGTAGTGATACTAAGTTAAAGAAAGAACTTTCTGGTATTTTAAAAGCTTTTGAGAAATGATGCTGAAAGCACCTTAAAGTGTTTTACATGTCATAGCTCTTTATAAATGACTATGGCAGAGTTAATATATCACTGTCTTATAAGAACACTCTTTCCTTATGTGAAGAAGCTATCACAAAACCAAATTTCAGAGGCCCCCTGGGTTGTGATGTTACATGCTTCTCCTCATGCTTATTTATCAGTCGTTTACTTGCCTTTCTGCTTCACTCCCTTAAAAATGTTTTTTCTTTCCTCATGTGCTTCTTGTAATAACAAAGGAACTGCCACCTATGTGAATAATCTTTCTTCCAGATGATTAATGAAAAGTCATAAATTATTTTAGTCCCTGATGAATAGTAACAGATGCTTCATATCTTGTGTCATCCAAGCATTAGAGTGACCCACTTAGCTCAAAGAAACCGGACCACTTAACAAATAGGCTTGGACCCCGAAGCATGCACTTTGCCATTTATAAGTCCTTAAGAGTTGTCTCTGAAAGATATGTTGCTATTCCTCGATGGTTCTGTATTAATGAAATAGCTTTGAAGAAAATTTCATTGAGAAAGCCAACAAAAATAAATGCAAACCACATTTTTTCTTAGATGAGTGAGACCCATAATTTATGCTATCGGAGTTGTCAAGCAACATATGCATTTATGTTCAACATAGGGATGAACATGCTCATAGATGACAGAATGATTACCTGTAGGATGTTCTGAGGTTTAATGGTCCTTCATAAATTCATTAAATGTTTGCCATGATCACATTTACATTACTCCTTTCCAGAATCAAATTGAATTCTGGCTCCTTAAAATACCAAGTGGCAAGAAACAAGCAACAAACAACAAAAAACAGTAAGAATCTTGCTACCTAGGCTGATTGGAAAACTGGTATTCTTATTAAAATGGTAATTATCCTATACTTTTCAGAAAATTATTCATACATTAATTAGAAGTGTGTCTTAGTAGTAGATATGAACCTAAAATATTTTCTGTCCCAAAAAGTGACAATTTATATCTGGCATTGGTGAATTAGAGCAGGGCACACACTACAAGGCCCCACAGGCATCTTCCACTAGTTCAGAGTGTGAACACATGTGAATTGTGCATACTGGAAACATCTTCACTGCCTGCATCTACAAGCCCAGCCCTATGGATGGCAGTCGTAACTGATACACGCTTTGTCCTTTTGTTGGTTCCAGACTATTAATGGTATTGAGGAAGAAAAATATCTAGTTTGCATCGTTGAAGGTAATTCTGAGTAGATTAGAAAGAAGAATGGAGGGGCTGGGGATGTAGTGTGGGGGCTCTGGTGCTTACCTGGTAAGTGCGAAGTTGTGAGTTTGATCCCTGGTACCAAGAAAATAAAAAAAAAAAGAAAAAGAAAAAAGAAGGCAAAGAAAGAAAGACTGAAAAGTCAAATATTATCAAATATGAGTACAAATAAAAATATTAATCATTCTATAGTTCATGCAAAAATCATCCATAGTCTCAGTTTATAAGATAATGCTAGTAAATACAATAAAAAGCACTCAAATTAGAGCATTAGCTGTATTTGGTTGTTAACTATAATTGTTTAATGGTGCTGAGCTACAAAGCATCCTTTGGTCACTGCATCTTTTTATTAATATCTGTGTGTATTCTCCTCCCATGTTACACAGGGCTGACTTGTATAGCTAATATGGTATTGAAGAAAAAGCATTGCTTGTTTTCCAAGGTTAGATCATAAAGAACACTATGATGTGTTTTTTTGTTTGTTTGTTTGTTTGTTTGTTTTTATCTTGGATCACTTGTTGTGAAGAAAATGAGGTGACATGGTATGGGGGCTGTTCAAGAGTGTCATATAGAGGTACACATATCAAAGACCTGAGGGTTCTTGCCATTACCCACAACAGTGAGCTGTGCATGAAGAGATGTTGCTTAATCTTCAAACAACTGTAACCCATCTAGTCTTGATTTTAATCTAATGAGAAAACCAGAGTAAGATATGTGCCATTAATCTGCTTCTGAATTCTAGAACTGCAGAAGCAGAGAATAATAAATAGTTATTGTTTTAAGCTTGTAAGATTTTGTAACTTGCTAAACAGCAGCACAAAATAAATTTCTAGTCCATTATCAGATAGTTCCATGGAAGTAGTACTAAGTAGGACTAATGCTCACTCACTTAGTATTTCATATAAGCAGGTTAATTATCATCTTGTTAAATGGTGCTAATATTTCTGTTAAATGTTTATGTTGACCGTATTTGTAGGAAAATGTAAGAAACATTCAGTCCAAACTCAGTGTAAATCATGAGTTCTACATTCTCAGAATGATGTAATGATATTTGGGCTCAACTCAATAATACCACTTTCTGCTGCTCAGAATTTTAACTTCCCCTCCAATTTCTAACTATGTGTAGAATTCTGCTATTTTTCAGTGTCTTCATAATACTATTCTATTCTCTCAGAGAAAATCATAAGTCATACATATTTATTACATTATTTTTCTGATTCTTCATGCTAGATTTAATGAATATTTTCTTTTTTGTTTCCAAAGAAATACTCCTATATTGTTGTTTTAATTTTTGTAAGAAAGAAGATACTCAATTTACCTATTAATTTATTCTCCAAGAATTATTTCAATTAGTATATTGGAGATAGAATTTCATTTTAACCACAAACTATCATCCAAAACTCTCTTCTCAGAAATATGACAGATTAAAATTTCATTTACTTATATGTTTTGGAATGCAGGAATCATTTGTTTTGCACTTCCATGACAAGGGAAAGCTGCTTTCCAAGAACATAAAATTGTATTTTCTCATTCATTCTGCATACATTTAGTCTGCCGTATGTATCATTTTTTTGTGTGGAAATAGAATGTTAAGCAAGAAAAGTGGGAAAAAAGAAAAAAGAAGCCTGACTCCATGGAACTCATGCTCAACCATGGAGCAGACATTGTAATCAATAAAATGCAAGAAAAAGTACACATTTGTAAGTGTTTTAGGTACTTGAAAATAGGTAATGATATGTGAGCCTGTAGATCAAGTGTTTGTGTTCAGGGGAGCATCAGGCAAGGCTGAGCTTAGGGCTAATGAATGTAAAGCACCTGTGTACACAAACAAGATAAAATTATAACTTTATAGTTAGAGGACATTAAAATTCAAACAAACATGAAATAAAGACATTTACATAATAGCTTTGTTGATTATATTGTAATTTGTCTTCTTTGAAAGTCTTCACATTAAGCTTTCTCTACTATGGTCACTGTACTTTTAGAAATATTTAGAATGTTGTGATTTTCTATCAAGGATCAAAAATTTTTCATATATCTAAGTGCTATAGTAGATACTTGATAGCTCACTGTTGTGGATATTGGCAAGCTCTTTGATAAATGTACCTCTATTTGACACTCTTGAAGAGCCCCCCATACCATGTCAGCTCATTTCTGTCAGAACAAGCATTTTTTTCATATTTCTAAGTGATAAATTATAATAGTCACTTCCAAAATATCTTTAGCCAACAAACTTTTCTTTGTCTACCAAAATCTGGTTTCTTTCTGTTTGCGTTTTTGATTTTCATTAGTCATTTTATTGTTCTTTTGGAAAAACATGATCAACAAATATTCTCAATCACAAAGAAAATGTAAAACACTGACAAAGTCTCCAAGACTAACATGTGGATTTAGAATACTGTGCTTTTGAAAAGTACCAGTCAATGAATATACTACATCTGTACTATGAGAGTAACCTTTTCATTGCCTTTATTCATTCCAATGTGCTTCAGCAAATATTTGCAATAGACTTTTCAAAACACATTTTAAAACTATGATTCCAATGCCCAATCTTTTTGTGGTATAATGAGTCAAAATAAAACCCTCTCTCCCTCTCTATTGTGACCACATGACTTCAAGCATAACCCTTGGCCATCAAGACCTGTTGTGCCTCTTCTTTCTCAAAACCTCAACTTTTGTGAGGCATTTCCCTGTTATAAACAAAATTTCCCAGCAGCTATACCAAAGATTTCATTTTATCCATTTTGGAAACACAAAGAATCTACGTACCCAGGAGAGAAGAGCTTCATCATATATGTGAAGAGTATCTGAGTAACTAAGTAAATGCATCATCGCATAATCATTTTTTACTTCCAATAGTCTTAATCATCTGACACCATGTAAAATTTGCAGTCACAAATGACCATTATCTTAAGCAGCAACTTTAATAGGAAAATT